>CAUYON010126344.1:0-21465 GCA_963573935.1 Arctocebus calabarensis
ATAGTCCCAGCTCCTTGCGTGGCTGAAGGAAAAGGAGCTCTCAAGCCCAAGAGTTTGAGGTTGCTGTGTGGTATGATGCCACGGCATTCTATCAAGGGCAAACCAGTGAAAGTCTGCCTCAAAAAAGCAAACAAACAAAAACAACAAAAAAAGATAATGTTTGGATGTAGCTGGGAGTTGTGGCAGACACTTACACTCTTGGGTATTGGGAGGCTAGGCAAGAAGATCACTTGAGCCCAAGAGTTTGAGGTTATTGTGAGCACTCTACCAAGGATGACAAAGTTAAGACCATCACCGAGAAAAAAAAAAAGAAAAGAAAAAAGAAAATACTGACAATTTACCTCTGGGAGGTTAGATTATGAATGATCTCAACTTTCTTTCTTTCTTTTTTTTTTTTTTTTTGAGACAGAGTCTCACTATGTCACCCTTGGTAGAGTGCCACACGTCACAGCTCACAGCAACCTCAGCCTCCCAAGTAGCTGGGACTACTGGTGCCCACCATAACGTCTGGCTATTTTTTTGTTTATGTTGTAGTTGTTATTGCTGTTTGGCAGGCCCAGGCTGGGTTTGAAACTGGCAGTCCTGGTTTATGTGGCTGGTGCCCTAGCCGCTGAGCTATAGGGACTGAGCCAATCTCAACTTTCTTTATGCTTGTTTGTATCTTCTAATTTATCTCTAATAAACATTGACTTTTACAATAAAAACAACTAAACTAGAAATTAAAAAGAATTGTCAATAAATTAATCTCATGTCATTGAAAATTATTTGTCAATTGGCTCGGCACCTGTGGCTCAATGGGCTAAAGCGCCAGCCACATACACCTGAGCTGGCGGGTTCAAATCTAGCCCGGGCCTGCCAAACAACAATGACCACTGCAACCAAAAAATGGCCAAGCGTTGTGGTGGGCACCTGTAGTTCCAGCTACTTGAGAGGCTGAGGCAAGAGACTCGCTTGAGCCCAGGAATTGGAGGTTGCTGTGAGCTGTGATGCCACAGCACTCTTATCTAGGGTGATAGCTTGAGGCTCTGTCTCAAAAGAAAATTATTTGTCAATTAAGAAGTATTTATTAGGGCGGTGTCTGTGGCTCAGTGGGTAGGGCACCAGCCCCATATACTGAGGGTGGTGGGTTCCTTCCCAAATTTGATAAAGTAAATGATTATATACACAAATATTTTAATATAACAGGGAAGTGAAAGAATCATGGGTTTATTAAGTACCTACTATGTGCTTGGTAATTGGCCTATCCATAGCTGAAAATACGATGAACAAAGGTGATGCTTATGGCCCAGTGGATAGGGTGCTGGCCCTGTATACCAAGAGTGATGGGTTCAAACTCAGTTCCAGCCAAACTGCAATAAAAAAATAGCTGGGCATTGTGGCGGGCACCTGTAGTCCCAACTACTTGAGAAGGCTGAGACAAGAGAATCACCTAAGCCCAGGAGTTGGAGGTTGCTGTGAGCAGTGACACCATGGCACTCTACCCAGGGTGATAGAGTGAGACTCTGTCTCTACTAAAAAAAAAAAAAAAAAGAGGGCAGCATCTGTGGCTCAATGAGTAGCTTTGGACTTATATACCAAAGGTAGCAAGTTGGAACCTGGCCCCGGCCAAAACTGAAACCAAATAATAGCCAGGCATTGTGATGGGCTCCTGTAGTCCCCACTACCTGGAAGGCTGAGGCAAGAGAATCAGTTAAGCCCAAGAGCTGAAGGCTACTGTGAGCTGTGATGCCACAGCACTCTACCAAGGGCAAGAAAGTGAGACTCTGTCTCTTAAAAAAAAAAAAGTATTTATTTGGCTTACAGGCTACAAGGGATAAATAATGCCCTGAATTTAACTGTTGGCCACCTAACAGTGTCAAGTATAATTAGTTATATTTTATATTAAGTTTTCCACATAGGTTATTTTACTTAATTTATTAAATGTACGATCTTTGGGCTCGGCGCCTGTGGCTCAACGGGCTAAGGCACCAGCCACATACACCGTAGCTGGTAGGTTCGAATCCAGCCCAGGCCCGCCAAACAACAATGACGGCCGCAACCAAAAAATGGCGGGCGCCTGTAGTCCCAGCTACTTGGGAGGCGGAGGCAGGAGAATTGCTTGAGCCCAGGAATCGGAGGTTGCTATGAGCTGTGATGCTACAGCACTTTATCCAGGGTGACAGCTTGAGGCTATATCAAAAAAAAAAAAAAAAAAAAAAAAAGGTATGATCTTTGGAAAGTTACATTTTTTTTTTTTTGGACTTTTTAAGGAGAAAGAGATGCATGCTTGCCTACAGAGGTGAATCAGGACTTGGAGAGTGAGAGTGGAGAGCAGAGCTCTCTGTCCTCTGTGCTAAAAAGCCTCTTCTCTAAGCTCAGCGCCTGTGGCTCAACGGGCTAAGACGCCAGCCACATACACCTGAGCTGGCGGGTTCGAATCCAGCCCCCGGGGCCCGCCAAACAACAATGACGGCTGCAACCAAAAAAATGGGCAGGCGTTATGGCGGGCGCCTATAGTCCCAGCTACTTGGGAGGCAGAGGCAAGAGACTCGCTTGAGCCCAGGAATTGGAGGTTGCTGTGAGCTGTGATGCCACTGCACTCTAACCAGGGCGACAGCTTGAGGCTCTGTTTCAAAAAAAAAAAAAAGCCTCTTCTCTAGCTAGGCGTGGTGGCTGATGCCCATAATCCCAGCACTCTGGGAGGCCAAGGCAGGTGCACTGCCTAAGTTCACAGATTCAAGACTAGGCTGAGCCAGATGGAGACCCCTTCTCTAAAAATAGCCAGGCGTTGTGTCAGGCACCTGTAGTCCCAGCTACTTGGGAGGCTGAGGCAAGAGAATCACTTGAACCCAAGAGTTAAGAGGTTGCTGTGAGCTATGATGCCATAGTACTCTATCTAACAGGGGTGACAAAGTGAGACTGCCTCAAAAAAAAGAAAAAAAAAAAAAAAAGCCTCTTCTCGGGTTCTTGGAGTCACGCTGACCATCACCCCTCTGGGAGCCGTAGTGGACAGCACACCTGCAGGGCTCTTGCTCTACAGCTGTGCCTGAGCACTGTGGTGGCAGGCAGGGTGCATGCTCCACAGTAACAGCAGGTGCTAGAAACTTTCATGGCACTCTTGGATCTGTTGAGTTTTGTGCCAAGACTTATTTATCAGATGCCTCACTGTTCTCATATCAAATAGCAGCAGTTAACTAAAGAGATGACCACTGTCAAGGCACTTTTGTGGTAGTGATGTGACACTGGTTTTTTTTTTTTCGAGACAGAGTCTTATTACATTGCTCTCAGTAGAGTGCTATGGCAGAGTCAGAGCTCACAGCAACCTCCAACTAATTTTTTTTTTTTTTTTTTTTGTAGTTTTTGGCTGGGGATGGGTTTGAACCCACCACCTCCGGTATATAGGGCTGGCACCTTACTCCTTTGAGCCATAGGTGTCGCCTCCTCCAACTTTTAGGCTTAAATGATTCTCTTGCCTCAGCCCCCCAAGTAGCTGGGACTACAGGCGCCCACCACAGCGCCTGGCTATTTTTTGTTGCAGTTGTCATTGTTGTTTTAGCTGGCCTGGGGGCAGGTTCGAACCCGCAACCCTTGGTGTATGTGGCTGGTGCTGTAACCACTGTGCTATTGGCGCCAAGCTGACACTGTTATATTTAATAGCAAACTGTTGATACAATAATTACCAAGTACTTTCTTTTTCTTATTTTTTATTATTATTATTTTAGAGACATAGTCTCACTTTTTGCTGTGGCGTCACAACTCACAGCAACCTACAGCTCTTGGGCTTAAGGCAATTCTCCTGCCTCAGCCTCCCAAGTAGCTAGGACTACAGGCGCCTGCCACAACGCCTGGCTATATTTTTGTTGCAGTTTGGCCGGGGCCGGTGCCCTACTCACT
Source organism: Arctocebus calabarensis (assembly GCA_963573935.1). Lineage (NCBI taxonomy): Eukaryota > Metazoa > Chordata > Mammalia > Primates > Lorisidae > Arctocebus > Arctocebus calabarensis. Next base: position 3,874 of record CAUYON010126344.1, read on the forward strand.
GAGCCACAGGTACTGCCCTTACCAAGTATTTTCTACATCTCTAAAGCATACAAGCCAACAAGCAAGTAAGAGTTGGGACTCAAATCTATAACTGTCTGACTCCAAAACTTGACAGTGACCCCAGTGTAATGTCAGACTTAGGAAGTCAGCTGAATACACTGCCACCAGCAACACAGGGCAGCTGTTACTCACATCTTCTCTTTGCATGTTTTTGGGGTTTTTTATTTTTTTGAGACAGAGCCTCAAGCTGTCACCCTGGATAGAGTGCCGTGGCATCACAGCTCACAGCAACTTCCAACTCCTGGGCTCAAGCGAGTCTCCTGCCTCCAACTCCCACCACAACGTGGCTGGCACCTTAGCCACGTGAGCCACAGGCGCCAAGCCTCTCTTTGCATGTATTTGACCACCCCCTCTGGTGGCATCTGTCAGAAACTCATTCACACATCTATTTTAAGAAAACATTGAGTGGTGCCTGTGGCTCAAAGGAGTGGGGTGCCGGCCCCACATACCAGAGGTGGCAGGTTCAAACCCAGCCCTGGCCAAAAATTGCCAAAAAAAAGAAAAAAGAAAAAGAAAACATTTATTAATTTGAATACCTACCAAGTGCAAATATGCCAAGTTTTACAAAAACAAACAAAAAAAAAAATAGGAATATTCACTTTAAAGTCTAATTTTTATTTTATTTTACTGAGATAGAGTTATATTTTCTCCCCCTGGGTAGAGTGTCATGGCATCACAGCTCACAGTAACCTCAAACTTTTGGGCACAAGTGATCCTCTTCCCTCAGCTTCCCAAATAGCTGGGACCACAGGCACCCACCACAATGCCTGGCTATTTTTATTTTTATTTATTTATTTTTTGAGACAGTCTCACTTTGTCACCCCTGGTACAGTGCCATGGTATCATAATTCACAGCAACTTCTAACTCTTGGACTCAAGTGATTCTCTTGCCTCAGCCTCCCAAGTAGCTGGGACTACAGGCGCCCACCACAAACCCTGGCTAGTTTTTTTAGAGACGAGGTCTTGTTCTGGCTCAGGCTGGTCTCAAACCTGTGAGCTCAGGCAATCCGCCTGCCTCGGCCTTCCAGGGTGCTAGGATTACAGGGGTGAGCCACAATGCCTGGCTATCTTTAGTGGGAGGGGGGGGAGTGTCTTGCTCTGGCTCAGGCTGGTCTTTTGTTCCCGAGTGATCCACCAGCATCAGCTTCCCAGAGTGCTAGGATTGTAGGTGTGAGTCACTGTGCCCAGCTAAGTCCAATTTTTTAAATATTTTTTAGTAAAAAGTAAACAAAGATCTCAACAGCATTATCTACTATGCTAGTTAGTAGAAAGAATGGTGGCCCTGCCCCACTACAACCTTAAATACAGGGTGTCCAGGGCGGTGCCTGTGGCTCATCAAGTAGGGCGCTGGCCCCATATGCCAAAGGTGGCAGGTTCAAACTCGGCCTCGGCCCAATTGCAAAAACAGAAAAATAGCCGGGCGCCTATAGTCCCAGCTACTCGGGAGGCTGAGCCAAGAGAATTGCCTAAGCCCAGGAGTTGGAGGTTGCTGTGAGCTGTGTGACGCCACAGCACTCCACCGAGGGCGATAAAGTGAGACTCTGTCTCTACCAAAAAAAAAAAAAAAAAATACAGGGTGTCCATAAAGTTCGTGTACAATTTGAAATGCACAAAAACTTTATGAATACCTTATATAGGGATATTATATCCAATTTGGTCTTTTCTTTACTTGGAAACAAATACTACCTACAGTGAGTTCTTTGCAGATAAATACTTATACTAAGTCTCTTATTTTGTCATTAGAACCTTTCTCTCCCCCAAAGACAAAATAAACCAGTTGACCTTAAGCCCAAAAATACAAGAATTCAAATACCAAATGATGAATATAAGTCTACTTTAGAAACATTTAACATATAAAGCACTGTTTACTTATTCCAATATTTCAGTTTCCATTATAACACATACTCTGCCCCCAAACCAAACATTTAATGCTATTCTTTAGTAAACAAATACTTATAATTATATGTCTAACTATATTTTAAGTAAAATTAAATGGAGTACTCTACTTGTCAAATGAGAAAAAGCAGGATATTGTACTATAATTATTTAAAGTAAACGTTAAAATAGTCTTTTTTTTTTTTTTTTTTTTTTGTAGAGATAGTGTCACTTTGTTGCCCTCAGTAGAGTGCCCTGAAGTCACACAGCTCACAGCAACCTCCAACTCTTGGGCTTAAGGAATTCTCTTGCCTCAGCTTCCCAAGTAGCTGGGACCAGGTTTAAACCCACCACCTTTGGTATATGGGGCCAGCGCCCTACTCAATGTGTCATAGGCGCCGCCTAAAATACAGTCTTAACATAATGATTAATATTTCTCCAAAAAATTGTTTTATGATAAAGTGATGAAAATTATCAAAACATTCCAAGATTCCAGTTTGTTAATAAATCAGAAAATGCTTTTTTTGTTGGTTACCTATTACAACCCAACGTAGAAGTCCTTTTCTAATAGCATCCTATTAAAGAGGAGGACCAAGGTACAGCCAAATACTACAGTTTGAAGCCTAAAACAATCAAATGAAACCAAGTACTTTTTTTTTTTTTTTTTTTTTTTTGCTGTTTTTGGCCAGGGCGGAGTTTGAACCCGCCACCTCTGGCATATGGGGCTGGCGTCCTACTCCTTTGAGCCATAGGCACCACCCCAAGTACTTTTAAAGTTAACAAAATATCCAAACAATCCACCATTCTTCTGCTAAATATGCCCTTATTAGATGACAGTCTCTATCTCTCTGCATGGGTGGGACTCATCTCACTGGCTATGCTGGGCCCGGTAGCTCTGCTTCTATTTCTCATCATGCCTCAGCCAGCTTTACTTTAGGCATGTCACTGACAGAGGTATTTCTTTAATGAATGCTATTAAAGGAACCCAGTACAGAAATTCTAAGGTCAGGCTTGGCACCTGTAGCACAGTGGTTACGGCGCCAGCCACATACACCGAGGCTGTCAAACCCAGCATGGGCCTGCTAAACAATGACAACTGCAACAAAAAATAGCTGGGCATTGTGGTGGGCGCCTGTAGTCCCAGCTACTTGGGAGGCTGAGGCAATAGAATGGCTTAAGCCCAAGAGTTTGAGGTTGCTGTGAGCTGTGATGCCACTGCACTTTATCAAAGGCGACAGCTTAAGGTTCTGTCTCAAAAAAAAAAAAAGAAAAAAGAAAAAAGAAATTATAAGGTCAACATCCTTTCCACTGAGTTGCAGGTGATTAGTTTTAAGATTTTGCCAGTTACTGGAGATTCAACTGACAGCATTGCCCCAAAATCTTCCCACAGAAATGGCCATTCCCATAGCACAAACCAGACTAAAACCATCACAGTGGGCTTGGTGCCTGTACATCAGAGGCTAGGATGCTGGTCACTTTCACCAGAGCTGGTGGGTTCAAATCCGGCCTGGGTCTGCCAAACAACAATGACAACAAAAACAACCACCAAAAAATAGTCAGGTGTTGTGGCGGGTACCTATCATCCCAGCTATTTGGAAGGCTGAGGCAAGAGAATCACTTAAGTCCAAGAGTTTAAAGTTGCCATGAGCTGTGATGCCACAGCATTCTACCAAGGGTGACATAGTGAAACTCTATCTCAAAAAAACACAAAAAACAGGGGGGCGCCTGTGGCTCAGCCACAGTAGGGCGCCGGTCCTATATACCGAAGGTTGCAGGTTCAAACCTGGCCTTGCCGAACTACTAAACAAAAAAATAGCCGGGCGTTGTGGCAGGCGCCTGTAGTCCCAGCTACTCGGGAGGCTGAGGCAAGAGAATTGCCTAAGCCCAGGAGTTGGAGGTTGCTGTGAGCTGTGTGACGCCACGGGACTCGATCAAGGGCGATAAAGTAAGACTCTGCCTCTACAAAAAACAAACAAACAAATTTAAAAAACCCAATAAAACCATCACAGTAAGAAATAGCCTTGCAGAGACCTAGAGACTAAAGACAAAAGGTTAGAATTCTGGGTTAGGCCTGAACAAAGAGAAGTAATGTGAAGAATGTCTTCCTTTAAACGTAAAGATAGAGTATATATTTAAAAAAGAAAAATGGGAGGGGTGGTGTCTGTGGCTCAAAGGAGTAGGGCGCTGGCCCCATATACTGGAGGTGGTAGGTTCAAACCCAGCCCCAGCCAAAAAATTGCGGGGGTGGGGTGAGGCAGAAGAAAAATGGGGGTAGTGCCTGTGGCTCAAAGGAGTAGGGCACCAGCTCCACATACCAAAGGGGGTGGGTTCAAACCCAGCTCCGGCCAAAAATTGCAAAAAAAAAAAAAAAGAAAGAAAGAAAAATGGGTGGCACCCGACATATCTCAGTGGGTAGGGCACCTGCCATATACACCGAGGCTGCCGGGTTTGAAACCAGCCTGGGCCAGTGAAAAACAACAACAACAAAATATAGCCGGGCATTGTGGCAGGCACTTGCAGTCCCAGCTACTTGGGAGGCTGAGGCAAGAGAATCACTTGAGTCCAGGAGTTTGAGGCTGCAGTGGGCAATGACACTACGGCACTCAAACCAGGGCAAGAGAGAGACACTGTCTCAAAAAAATAAATAAATAAATAAAGACTCAATCACAAAACCACCTGTAATTTTAGGTGTCCATCAGAACAATCAAGCCCACAAGAGTGTTATTAGTGAAAACTTGACAGTCTAGTAAAAGAAGTCAATTTCAAGGCTTTAAAAATTTAAGAAGCTTACTGGCACAAACAGTTGAAGTATATGCTAAAGGCTGAACATCTCCATGGTGAAAACCAAAATCTGAAATGCCCCCAAATCTGAAACTTTTTGAGCACATAATGCCACAAGTAGAAAATTCCACACAACAGTACTTAATAAAACTTTATTTTCATGCACAAAATTATTAAATGTATTACATAAAATTATCTTTAAGCTATGTGTATAACCTCTATATGAAACAAAGTATAATTTTGTGTTTAGACCTAGATCCCATCACCAAGAGATCTCATTATACACACACACACAGACATATTCCAAAATCTAAATACAAAATATGAAACATGTTTAGTCCCAAGCATCTTGGACAAGGCTATTCACCCTGTGTATAAGATATGCAGCTGAGAAAAATATCTGCCTCTCCCCACGAAGAGATCCCTAGGACATTTTCCCTCTGGAATCAACATATCAACACTGGTCACACAAATGGGGTGGACAGTAAAAGTATGGAGACAGGGTAACTTTATGAGACTAAATTAAGGAAAGTCAACTATAATCTACTATGGCAGTGGTTCTTTTTTTTTTTTTTTTTTGAGACAGAGCCTCAAGCTGTCACCCTAGATAGAGTGCTGTAGCATCACAGCTCACAGCAACCGCCAATTCCTGGGCTCAAGCCAGTCTCCTACCTCTGCCTCCCAAGTAGCTGGGACTACAGGCGCCAGCCACAACGCCCCGCCATTTTTTGGTTCTAGCCGTCATTGTTGTTTTGGCGGGCTAGGGCTGGATTCGAACCCGCAAGCAAGCTCAGATGTACGTGGCTGGCGCCTTAGCCCCTTGAGCCAAGGCGCCAAGCCTATGGCAGTGGTTCTGAAACTTCCTAATGCCATGATATATTTTCATTGTTACAAAGGAGTTGCGACCCACAGGTTGAGAACGGCTGTGCTATGGAAAATATGAAAATGAATTAATCAAGGAATTTTAAAACTTCTCTAAATTCAAATTTTCTGGTTATAACCTCACTCTTCATGCAGATTTCCCAAGGTGAGATGTGCACCACACTGTAAACCACTGCAGTTTACATGTTAGCTTTTATGTTGGTATTTCATGAACTTGGAAAAGAACTCTGAGGATTCTGAAAATAAGGGTCTGGTCCTGAGAAGCAAGAAACCAAACCCTGGTTATCATGTCAGCATCAAAACCACATCTCTAGCCGGGCGCAGTGGCTCATGCCTGTAATCCCAGCTCTCTTGGAGGCCAAGGCAGATAGAATGCTTGAGCTCAAGATTTTGAGACCAGCTTGAGCAAGCTTGAGACCCTGTCTCTACTAAAAATAGAAAAATTACCTGGGTGTGGTGGTGTGCACATGTAGTCCCAGTTACTTGGGAGGCTGAGGCAAGAGGATCGGCTGAGCCCAGGAGTTTGAAGTTGCTGTAAGCTGTGACACCACAGCACTTTACCCAGGGCCAAAGAATGAGACTCTGTATCAAAACAACCACCACCACCACCACCACTACTACCACCACCAAATCTATTTAACCATTTAGTTGTTTAAATCTGGTTACAAAGGCTAGGTCTGCCATCTAAGACAAGCGCAGGATCAGAGACTGCATCATGGAAAACATTTCTGTAATATATTAGATGATCTTTCTCAGAATCCATCTCACTTTTAATATAATTCATCTTCAAAAAAGGCAGCATATGGTTGAGAATGGTGGCTTACAACTGCAATTCCAGCACTTTGGGAAGTCGAGGTGAGAGTATTTCTTGAGGCCATGGGTTTGAGACCAGCCTGACACAAAAGCAAGATTCCACCTTACAGAAAATTCAAAAAATTAGCTGGGTGTTGTGACACGTGCCTGTAGTCCTAGCTACTTGGGGCAGAAAGATCAAGGACTTTCTGGGCATTGGCATCAATAAGTTAGGCAAACATTTAACTACACTAGTCTATTATGAGAAAGTTTGCACTGGATAGACAAAGATGGGGAAAGGAACTAACATTTCTTAAACAAGCACCACATGTCAAGTGTTAGGTTATGAGGTATAAGATATAAATGTGTCCTCTCATTCAATCCTCATAACAACCCTGTGAGTCAAATATCCTGATTAATATACATGACTATAGATAACATGCATAATTAACCTTAAGTAGAAATTGGGGTGTCAGGAATAACAATTTACACTAGTTTTACAAAATAAAAAGAAGTAATTTAGACAAATAAAAATAGCTGGGCTGACATTTAAAGTCAAAGTTGACTGACTCTTAAGCCCAAGCTCTTCTGTAACAAACTACCTTCTCTAAGCACATACTATTAATATTCTAAGATCAGAGTATAAACTAAGCTAATCAATTCAGCTTGCTGAAGAAATTGGAGTCCTCTGATAGGAAATCAACTTTTGATTACTGAAAGTCAAAATTTTTGTGAAGACTATAGGCATGCACCACCACACCAGGCGAATTTATTAATGTTAAGTGGTGATTGTCTACCACAGGCACATAAAGAAACATTTTATAACTACTGGGGCTAATTACTCACTGTGATAAGGTCATCTCTAGCTCTTAGCACTTTGAGCCTTGCTTGATTCATCAAATTGGACATCTGACTGCAAAAAGGTATGGAAAAACAGTATCAGTATAGCATAAAAGCTATAGAGAAATATTACCACTTCCTATGTATGTACAATGAACATATGATAAACAACAAATACTTCTTTTTCTAATGGACCAAAGAAAACTGTATTGAAATACATTTAGTGTTTTCTACCAACTTATTTTTGAAGATAAGAAAATAGGCCACGTGAGGTGGCCTCCCACACCTATAATTCTAGCACTCTGGGAGGCTGAGGGGAGTGGATTGTTTGAGTTTATGAGTTTGAGACCAGCCTAAGCAAGAGCAAGACCCTATCTCTAAAAATGGCCAGGAATTGGCTCAGCGCCTGTGGCTCAACGGGCTAAGGCGCCAGCCACGTACACCTGAGCTGGTGGGTTCGAAACCAGCCCGGGACCGCCAAACAACAATGACGGCTGCAACCAAAAAATGACCAGGCATAGTCAAGTTAAGACCTGAACTCACATCTGCCCGACACATCTGCACCAAGCCAGAGTTATTATTTTAATTCATTACATCAGTTTTTTTTTTTTTTGAGACAAAATCTCAAAAAAAGGTGGTTTCAGCCACCTTTTTTTTCTTTTGAGACAGGTTTCACTGTCTCCTAGGATAGAATACAGTGGTGTCATCACAGCTCAATGCAACCTCAAACTTTGAGGCTGAAGGTATTCTCTAGCCTCAGGCTCCCAAGTAGCTGAGATTATAGGTGGATGCCACCACACCTGGGTATTTTTCTATTTTTTTTTTGTAGAGACGAGGTCTTGCCATGTTGTCCAGGCAGATCTCAAACTCTTGGCCTCAAGTGATCCTCCTGCCTCAGCCTCCCAGGATTAGATCATAAACTAGTGCACCCAGCTTCTCAGTATATTTTTTTTTTCTTTTTGAGACAGAGCCTTAAGCTGTCGCCCTGGGTAGAGTACCGTAGCGTCACAGCTCACAGCAACCTCCAACTCCTGGGTTCAAGCGATTCTCCTGCTTCTGCCTCCCAAGTAGCTGGGACTACAGGTGCCTGCCACAATCCCTGGCTATTTTTTGGTTGCAACTGTCATTGTTGTTTGGTGGGCCCAAGCTGAATTTGAACCCACAAACTCAGGTGTATGTGACTGGTGCCTTAGCCACTTGAGCCACAGGCGCTGAGCCTAAATTTTTTTTTTTTTTTTTTTGAGACAGAGTCTTACCTTGTCACACTGGGTAGAGTGCTGTGGCATCATAGCTCACAGCAACCTCAAACTCCTGGGCTCAAGTGATTCTCGTGCCTCAGCCTCCCGAGTAGCTGGGACTATAGGCACTCACCAAAACACCTGGCTATTTTTAGAGACGAGGTCTGGCTCTGGCTCTGGCTCAGGCTGGTCTGGAACCTGTGAGCTCAGGCAATCTACCTGCCTTAGCCTCCCAGAGTACTAGGATTACAGACGTGAGCCACCACACCTGGCCTTCTCAGTGATTTTTTTTTTTTTTTGTGGAGACAGAGTCTCACTCTATCGCCCTTGGTAGAGTGCTGTGGAGTCACAGCTCACAGCAACCTCCAGCTCTTGGGCTTAAGCAATTCTCTTGCCTCAGCATCCTAGGTAGCTGGGACTACAGGCGCCCACTACAGCGCCCGGCTAATTTTTGATGCAGTTCGGCTGGGGCCAGGTTTGAACCCGCAGCCCTCAGTATATGGGGTCGGCGCCCTACTCCCTGAGCCACAGACAGCGCCCTGACTTTTTTTTTTTTTTGAGACAGAGTCTCATTATGTCGCCCTTGGTGCTGTGGCGTCACAGCTCACATTAACTTCAAACTCTTGGCCTTAAGTGATTTTCTTGCCTCAGCCGCCCAAGTAGCTCGGACTACAGGTGGCCCGCCACAACACCCAGCTATTTTTTTGTTGCCAATTGTTTAGCTGACCCGGGTGGGTTGCAAACCCGCCACCCTTGGTGTATGTGGCTGGCACCGTAACCACTGTGCTATAGGCGCTGAGCCCTCAATGACTTTTGAAAGCTTCCTCAGCTTAATTCTGTGACAAGGGCTCACTTACATTTTCTTCTGCTGCTCAATCTGCTTCTCTTTCTTCTCATAGTATTCCATAATCTTCAGTCTTTGGGTTTGCACAAGCCGACCTTTTTCAATGTTGAATTCTTCTTCTGCCTACAGGACAAAGAGTTAATATTTTATTTTTTATTTTTTGTTTTTTTTTTTTGAGACGGAGCCTCAAGCTGTAGCCCTGGGTAGAGTGCTTTGGCATCACAACTCACAGCAACCTCCAACTCCTGGGCTTAAGCAGTTCTCTTGCCTCAGTCTCCCAAGTAGCTGGGACTACAGGTGCCTGCCACAATGCCCAGCTATTATTTTTTTTTTTTGGTTGTAGTTGTCGTTGTTTGGCAGGCCTGGGCTAGATTCAAACCTGCTAGCTCTGGTGTATATGGCTGGTGTCTTAGCAACTTGAGCTATAGGCACCAAGCCAGAGTTATTATTTTAATTCATTACATCAGTTTTTTTGTTTTTTTTTTTTTGAGACAAAATCTCATTATGTTGCCCTCGGTAGAGTGCCTTGGCATCACAGCTCACAGTAACCTCAAACTCTTGAGCTTAAGTGATTCTCTTAGGTCAGCTTCTCAAGTAGCTAGGACTATAGGTGCCTGCCACAAAGCCTGGCTATTTCTTGATTGCAGTTGTCATTGTTGCTTAGCAGGCCTGGGCCGGGCTTGAATCCAACAGCCTTAGTGTATGTGGCCAGCATCCTACTCACTGTTCTACAGGCACCGATCCAGACTATTTTTTTTTTTTTTTTTTGGAGACAGAGCCTTAAGCTGTCACCCTGGGTAGAGTGCCATGGCATTACAGCTCACAGAAACCTCTAACTCTTGGGCTTAAGCGATTCTCTTGCCTCAGCCTCCCAAGTAGCTGGGATTGCAGGCGCCCGCCACAACGCCAGGCTATATTTTTGGTAGTAGTTGTCGTTGTTGTTTGGCAGGCCTAGGCTGGATTTGAACCCGCCAGCTCTGGTGTATGTGGCTGGTGCCTTAGCTGCTTGAGCTATAAGCACTAAGACAGATTTTTTTTTTTTTTTTTTTTTTTTGAGACAGAGCCTCAAGCTGTCACCCTGGATAGAGTGCTGTAGCATCACAGCTAACAGCAACCTCCAATTCCTGGGCTCAAGCGAGTCTCCTGCCTCCGCCTCCCAAGTAGCTGGGACTACAGGCGCCTGCCACAACGCCCGGCCATTTTTTTTTTTTTTTTTTGGTTGCAGCCGTCATTGTTGTGTGGCGGGCCCGGGCTGGATTCGAACCCGCCAGTTCAGGTGTACGTGGCTGGCGCCTTAGCCCACTGAGCCACAGGCGCCAAGCCCAGATTTTTTTTTTTTTTAAGACAGAGTCTTAACTCTGCAGTCCTGGGTAGACTGCCATGGCCTTATAGCTCACAGCAACCTTAAACTCTTGGGTTCAAGTGATCTTCTTACCTCCACCTCCTAGCTGGGACTAAAGGCATGCACCACTAGGCCTGGCTAATTTTCCTATTTTTAGTAGTGATGTGGTCTTGCTCTTGCTCAGATTGGTCTTGAACTCCTGAGCTCAAAGGATCCACCTACCTTGGTCCCCAGAGTGCTAGGGGTATGGCAATGAGCCACCTCACCAAGCCACTACATCAGATTTTGATGAACAATTTTACTTGAAGCAGGTGGTGAACAGGAGTACTTGCGTCTGATCACTTATTCCATATGTAAAATGGAAAATTTATTGTGACTCATTTTTAAACACTACTTCTAATTTATTCAAAAGACCAGCAATTTTCATGATAAACAATGAATCAGAAGACTACATATTTGATCAAAGATAATAGCACCTAGCAAAAAATTAGAAAGGATATAATCGGATAGGAGATTCTATTCGTGAGAAAAATTATTATATTCTAAATTTAATCCACTTGCTTATTAGCGGGCTAACAAAAGGACAGAATTTTGGAGTTAATTTGATTAAATTTTTTAGAGGCAGGGTCTTGCTCTATTTACCGAGGCTGAAGTACAATGGTATCATCATAATGCACCGCAACCTCATATTCCTGAGCCAGGGATCTTCCTGCTCCAGCCTCAAGAGTGGCCAGGACTATAGGCACATGCCATCATTAGCAGCTAATATAAAAAAAAAATCTGAGGGCGGTGCCTGTGGCTCAAGGAGTAGGGGGCCGTCTCCATATACCAGGGGTGGCAGGTTTAAGACTGGCCCCAGCCAAAAAAATCTGACTGGGTGAGGTGGCTCACGCCTATAAACCTAGCACTCAGGGAGGCTGAGGCATCACCAGTTCAAGACCAGCCTGATCAAAAAGTAAGACCCTATCTTTACTTTAAAAAAAAAAAAAAAACAAAAAACAGAAAAACTGAGACAAGAGGATCACTTGAACCCAAGAGTTGGAGGTTTGCAGGAGGCACTTGTGACTCAGTGTGTAGGACACTGGCCCTAAGGGTGGTGGGTTCAAACCCAGCTCCGGCCAAACTGCAACAAAAAAATAGCCAGGCATTGGGCGGCACCTGGGGCTCAGTGCGTTGGGCACCGGTCCCATATACCAAGAAGGGTGGCGGGTTCAGACCCAGCCCTGGCCCAAATACAAAAACAAAAAAAAAAAAAAAAAAAAGAAAGAAAAGCTGGATGTTGTGGCAGGCGCCTGTAGCCCTGCGTACTTGGGAGGCTGAGGCAGGAGAATCACCTAAGCCCAAGAGCTGGAGGTTGCTATGAGCTGTGATGCCATGGCACTTTACCAAGGGCAACAGAGCGAGACTCTGTCTCTTAAAAAAAAAAAAAAGCTGGGCATTGTGGCAAGTACCTATAGTCCCAGCTACTTGGGAGGCTGAGGCAAGAGAATCAGGTACCTAAGTCCAAGAGCTGGAGGTTGCTGTGAGCTGTGAGGCCATGGCAGTCTATAAAGGGCAACAAAGTGAGACTGTCTCAAAAAAAAAAAAAAAAAAAAAGGTTGCTGTGAGCTATTACGCCACAGCACTCTACCCAGGGCGACAGCTTGAGACTCTATCTCAAAAAGAAATCTTTTTAGGCTCGGCACCTGTGGCTCAAGCGGCTAAGGCACCAACCACATACACCTGAGCTGGTGGGTTCAAATCCAGCCTGGGCCCACCAAACAACAGTGGCGGCTGCAGTAAAAAATAGCCGGGCGTTGTGGCAGGTGTCTGTAGTCCCATTTACTTGGGAAGCAGAGGCAGGAGAATTGCTTGAGCCCAGGAGTTGGAGGTTGCTATGAGCTGTGATACCCACGGCAACAGCTTGAGGCTCTCTCTCAAAAAAAAAAAAAAAAAACTTTTTAGAGGCCAGGTGCTGTGGCTCACGCTTATAATCCTGAGAGCCCAAGGCAGGTGGATTGCTTCAGCTCATTAGTTCAAGACCAGCCTGAACAAAGTGAGACCCCATCTCTACAAATAGAAAAAAGACCTAGCCAGGCATTGTAGCAGGCACTTGTAGCCCCAGCTACTTGGGAGGCTGAGGTAAGAGAATCACCTGGGCCCAACAGTTTGAGGTTGCTGTGAGCTATGACACTACCGCACTCAACCCCAGGGCAACTGAGTACAACTATCTCAATAAAAAAATCTTTCAGGCTTGACGCCCGTAGCTCAATGATTAGGGCACCAGTCATATACACCCAGGCTGGGTTCAAACACGGCCTGGGCCTGCTAAACAACAATGACAACAACCACCACAAAAATAGCCAGGCATTGTGATGGGTGCCTGTAGTCCCAGCTACTTGGGAGGCTGAGGCAAGAGAATAGCCTAAGCCCAAGAGTTTGAGGTTGCTGTGAGCTGTGATGCCATAGCACTTTACTGAGGGCAATATAGTAAGACTCTGTCTCCAAAAAAAAAGAAAAAATCTTTCAGAGACAAGGTCTTACCAGGTTGCCAGGGCTGGTCTTGAACCCCCATCTCAAGTGATCCTCCCATCTCAACCTCCCGAGTTGTTGGGATTACAGGAGGAAGCCACCATACGTAGCCTAGAATTTGGGAGGTTCAAGATCTGGATTACTGTCTATAAAATTTGATCAAGGGCTGGGCTTTGACTATTTGACTATTATTTAACATTAAATAATAGACACGTATTATTTCTATGCAATGCGAAGTTAATTTTACTAATAATATCAATTAGGAAAGCAAAAAAATGAATTTTGACAAATTCTTGAAATTAGAAAATTGATCTCACCTTTGCATCTATTTCTTCTGCTTTTTCATTGGCTTCTTGTTCAATGAAAGCCATCATATGCTTAATCTGTAAGAAAAAAAGGTTCTTTTTGAATTCAGCAAGAGAAGAAAACACAGCATGTTTTTTGATTTGTTCAATGATCAGTCATTTGTTCCATATTATGTGCTAGGTACTAAGTATAAGAACAAAGAGATAGTTTCTGGCATCTGGAAATGTATAATCTGGACTTTGTTCTAGCAGATACATCAGATGCAATATTCAATAATGCAGATAAAAAGGACAGTATCCTACCTTCAAAGAACTTGGAATACATGGGATACATGAGATACTATGTATCTTCCTTAACTTCATACCAGGCAGCACGTTGAGCCACAGGCACCAAGCCACCACTTACTTTTTCAAGCATCACATGAAACAAATTCTCTGCTACTCACCACTCTTAAAACTCGTAGTTTCTGCCACACTAAACTTATTTTAGGGCCTAGATTTCACTGTTCTCTTTTTCATCTCCCAAGATTTCTTTTTTTTTTTTTTTGCAGTTTTTGTCTGGGGCTGGATTTGAACCAGCCAGCGCTGGCATATTGGGCCGGTGCCCTACTCCTTTGAGCCACAAGTGGTGCCCAAATCTCCCAAGATTTTAAGCATGCTCTTCCTTTGATTTGAAACACTCTTCTTACCTCTGTTCACCCAGTTAGCTTCTTGGGACTCAGCTTGCATAACTACCATCTCCTTAGGGGAAATCTTTCCAGAACTTCTCACTCACGTGCATTTAGAGCGTTCTGCCCCGCCTCTGCCTCAACACCTAAACATTTCTTTTCTTTTTTTTTGTAGAGACAGCGTCTCATTTTATTGTCCTGGGTAGAGTGCTGTGGTGTCACACAGCTCATAGCAAACTCCAACTCCTGAGCTTAGGCGATTCTCTTGCCTCAGCCTCCCGAGTAGCTGGGACTATAGGCGCCCAACACAATACCTGGCTATTTTTTTTTGTTGTTGCATTTTGGCTAAGCCCGGGTTTGAACCTGCTACCCTTAGTATATGGAGCCAGTGCCCTACCCACTGAGCCACAAGTGCCGCCCCACCTAAACATTTCTTTATAATTGCTTGCTTACTTGCCCCTATCCTCAACCAGACTATGAAGCTAGGAACTTGTTAAAGGATTTTTGATCATTGGCTACAACTGGAGAATAAAGCCCACTGAAGACTTCTGAATGGAGCCTGGAGTGATTGATCTAACTAAGACTCATGAATGAAGTGTCATCTATAGTGACAGATACAAAAAAACCTATTTAAAAAAAAAAAAGGCTTGGCGCCTGTGGCTCAAGCAGCTAAGGCGCCAGCCATGTACACCTGAGCTGGCAGGTTCGAATCCAGCCCGGGCCCACCAAACAACAATAACGGCTGCAACCAAAAAATGGCAGGGTGTTGTGGCGGGCACCTGTACTCCCAGATACTTGGGAGGCGGAGGCAGAGGCAAGAGACTCGCTTGAGCCCAGGAATTGGAGGTTGCTGTGAGTTGTAATGTTACAGCACTCTACCCAGGGCGACACCTTGAGGCTCTGTCTCAAAAAAAAAAAAAAAAAAAAAAAAGGGGGGCGCCGGTGGGGCAACGTGTGGGGCGCTCGCCCCCTTAACCAAAGGGGGTGTGTTCAAACCCCCCCGGCCGCGGCCGAACTGCAAAACGAAAAAATAGCCGGGCGTTATGGTGGGTGCCTGTAGTCCCAGCTACTTGGGAGGCTGAGGCAAGAGAATAGCCTAAGCCCAGGAGTTGAAGGTTGCTGTGAGCTGTGACGCCATAGCACTTTACTGAGGGCAATATAGTAAGACTCTGTCTCCAAAAAAAAAGAAAAAATCTTTCAGAGACAAGGTCTTGCCAGGTTGCCAGGGCTGGTCTAGAACCCCCATCGCAAGTGATCCTCCCATCTCAACCTCCCAAGTTGTTGGGATTACAGGACTACAGCACTCTACCGAGGGCGATAGAGTAAGACTCTGTCTCTACCAAAAAAAAAAAAAAAGAAAGAAAGAAAAGAGTATACTCAAAGGAAAATCTAACCAAACCAGCAAATCAAACTCATGGTACTGGGAAAGGAATGGCAGTTTTATTTCATAGGGGCTCTACCTAAAGGAGTGATGAAATCCCAAAAGAAAAAAAAAAAAAGCTAAAAATTTGTACAGAATCTCTAGGTCACTAATTAACTTTGCTTAGGGACCTTGTCTTTTATACTACTGTCAACCCAGAATATAGAAGTACCACCACAATAAGGGCTTAATTAACATTTGTGAATGAATGATGCTGTCCTGGGGGTTTCAAGTCTCCTAAGGCGTTCTAGGTAGCCCAGGTACTTTTTAGAGTTTACCAATTCAGAAACCTTTTTTTTTTTTTTTTTTTTTGTACAGAAAGTCACACTTTATCGCCCTTGGTAGAGTGCCATGGTATCACACAGCTCACAGCAACCTCCAACCCCTGGACTTAGGCGATTCTCTTATTTCAGCCTCCCGAGTAGCTGGGACTACAGGCGCCCGCCACAACACTCAGATTGTACAAAGATTTGTTTCACAACAATGTAAATATATTTAACACCATTGAACTGCATACTTTATAGTTGGTTAAGATGATGAATTTGATGTTACAATTTTTTTAAAAAGTGAGTTAACAATACCTAATAATTAGGTCAGACATGATGGCTCATGCCTGTAATCCCAGCACTTGGTAGTCCGAAGCGCATGAAACGCCTGAGCTCACGGTTGGAGATAGACTGAGCCACAGCAAAACCTCATCTCTAAAAATAGCCAGGCGTTGTGGCAGGTGCCTGTACTCCCAGCTACTCAGGAGGCTGAGGCAAGAGAATTACTTAAGCCCAGGAATTTGAGGTTGCTGTGGGCTACGATGCCAAAGCACTCTACCAAAGGGAGATAAAGTTAGGCTCTGTTTCAAAACACACACACACACACAATCATATATATATATATCTTGGCTCGGCGCCTGTAGCTCAGCAGCTAGGGCACTGGTCACATACACTGGAGCTGGTGGATTCAAAACCGGCCCGGGCCTGCCAAACAACAACTACAAGAAAAAAATAACTGGGTGTTGTGGTGGATGCCTGTAGTCCCAGCTGTCTGGGAGGCGGAGGCAAGAGAATTGCTTAAGTCCAGGAGTTTGAGGTTGCTGTGAGCTGTGACACCAAGAGCACTCTACTGAGGGCTACACAATGACACTCTATCTAAAAAAAAAAAAAAAACACTTAAATAATGATTTTTACTATTTAGGAGACATTCTCTTTTTTTTTTTGGAGACAGAGCCTCCAGCTGTCACCCTGGATAGAATGATGTGGCATCACAGCTCTCAGCAACCTCCAATTCCTGGGCTCAAGCGAGTCTCCTGCCTCTGCCTCCCAAGCAGCTGGTACTACAGGCGCCCGCCACAACGCCTGGCCTTTTTTTGGTTGCAGCTGTCATTGTTTGGTGGGCCAGGCTGGATTTGAACCCACCAGCTCAGGTGTACGTGATTGGCGCCAAGCCTAGGAGACATTCTGTTGATGATATATTTGAAGATGGGATGTTTCAAATTTTCTTTCATTCTTTAACCTTGGCAAAATGTACAGATTTTCGTGATCATTGCATGTTTTGTCATTGAAATGTCTTTTCTGTTTTATTTATTTTATTATTTTTTTTTTAATGTTATTTTTTGAGATAGAGCATCAGCCTAGCTCACAACAACCTCAAACTCTTAGGCTCAAGCAATCCTTGTCCTTCAGCCTCCTGAGTAGCTGGGACTACAGGTGTCCACAATGCCCAGCTAATTTTTCCATTTTTAGTAGAGACTGGGGTCCTACTCTTGCTCAAACTCCTAAGCATAAGGGATCCTCCTGGCTTCAGCTTCCTAGAGTGCTAGGATTACAAGCATGAGCAACTACTACTGACCCTTGCCTCTTTTGTGTTTTAATTAATTAACTTATTTTTTTGTAGAGACAAAGTCTCACTTTATCGCCCTCAGTAGAGTGCCGTGGCGTCACACAGCTCACAGCAACCTCCAACTCCTGGGCTTAGGCGATTCTCTTGCCTCAGCCTCCTGAGTGGCTGGGACTACAGGCACCCCCCACAACACCCGGCTAT
>CAUYON010126345.1:0-14933 GCA_963573935.1 Arctocebus calabarensis
GTTGTGGCGGGCGCCTATAGTCCCAGCTACTTGGGAGACAGAGGCAGGAGAATCGCTTGAG
Source organism: Arctocebus calabarensis (assembly GCA_963573935.1). Taxonomy (NCBI): domain Eukaryota; kingdom Metazoa; phylum Chordata; class Mammalia; order Primates; family Lorisidae; genus Arctocebus; species Arctocebus calabarensis. The sequence continues at coordinate 62 of CAUYON010126345.1, forward strand.
CCCAGGAATTGGAGGTTGCTGTGAGCTGTGATGCCACAGCACTCTAACCGGGGTGACAGCTTGAGGCTCTGTCTCAAAAAAAAAAAAAAAAAAAAGTTTATACAACTTTCGGAATTAAGACATAAGGTAATCTTTGTTAATTGAATTAGGCTATGGTTTCTTAGATATGACACAAAAAGCACACCCAACCAAAGAAAAAATAGATAAATTGGACTTTAATTAAAAACTTTTGTGCTTCAAAGGACACCATCAAGAAAGTGAAAAGAGGGTGGTACCTGTGGCTCAGTGGGCAGGGGGCAGCCACATACACCGGGGCTGGCAGGTTTGAACCCAGGCTCAGGCCTGCTAAACAACAATGGCAACTGCAACAACAACAACAACAACAACAAAATAGATGGGCATTGTGACGAGAGCCTATAGTCCTGGCTACTTGGGAAGCTGAGGCAAGAGGATCGCTTAAGCCCAAGAGTATGAGGTTGCTGTGAGCTGTGATGCCATGGCACTCTACCCAGGATGACAGCTGGAGACTATCACAAAAAAAAGAAAAGAAAGAAAAAGAAAAGAAAAGCAACTGAAAAGATTTCATTTGGGCTGGGCATGGTGGCTCACGCTTGTAATCCTAGCATCCTGGGAGGTCAAGGCAAGGTGATCACTTGAGCTCAGGAGTTCGAGACCAGCCTGAGCAAAGTGAGACCTTGTCTCTACTAAAAATAGGAACACTAGCTATTCCTATTGTTGTTGTGGTGGGCACCTGTGTTCAGAGCTACTTGGGAGGCCATACTCCTATGCCCAAGAGTTTGAGGTTGCTGTAAGGTATGATGCCATGGCACTCAACTCCAGAGCCACTGAGTGAGATTCTGTCTAAAAAAAAGAAAGAAAGAAAAGAAAGCCAAGAAGAGAAAAGAAAAGAAAAATCGAACTAGGATAAAATTTTTTTTTTTAAATCAAAGTGATTACAAGTTTAATAAAAATTAAAAAAAAAGAAAGTGAAGGCTTGGTACCTGTAGCTCAAGTGGCTAGGGCACCAGCCACATACACCAGAGCTGGCAAGTTTGAATCCAGCCCGGGCCTGCCAAACAACAATGACAACTACAACCAAAAAAATAGCTGGGCATGGTGGCGAGTACCTGTAGCCCTAACTACTTGGGAAGCTGAGGCAAGAGAATTGCTTAAGCCCAAGAGTTGGAGGTTGCTGTGAGCTGTGATGCCACGGTACTCTACCCAGGGTAAAAGCTAGAGACTCTGTCTCAAAAAACAAAAACAAAAACAAAAAAATACAAAATACAAAAATAATAAATAGAAAGTGAAAAGCCAAGCAGAATCAGAGAAAATACTGGCAAATCATATATCAGATGAGAAAGTTGTATTTAGAATGTGTAAAGAACTGTTAAAACTCAACAATAGAAAGACAAACAATCTAATTGAAAAATAGACAAAGGATGTAACAGACCTGTCTCCAAAGAAGATACACAGATGGCCAACAAGCGAATGCAAAGCTGCTCAACCTCCTTACTCACCAGGGAAAAGCAAATAAAAAACCACAGTGAGATACCACTTCACACCCGCAGGCTGGCTACAGTAAAAATGGAAAATAACAAGTACTAAGGAAGATTTAGAGAAACTGAAACCTTCAGATACTCCCAAAGGAACAGACAACAAGTTTGGCAGTTCCTCAAAAGACTGAACCCAGAGTTACAATATGACCCAGCAATTCTATTCCTTAGGTCCATACTTAGAAGAAGTAAAAACATATTTCCCCATAAAAATTATACACAAATATACATAGCAATATTAAACCTAATAGCTAAAAATTAGCTATTAGGCACACCTATACCTGTTGCGTCGTTAGACACATCCCAGCCCTCCTGCTCCCTTGCCCCATCGCTTACCAGCTGTGCAACCTAGAGCAAATTGCTTGACCCCTCTGGGTTTCAGTAACTAGACCTATTTCACTGGGTAAGTTGTGAAGATCAAATAATGTGGAAATATACCAAGTACTTAGAACTGAGCCAGAGTAGGCACTCGATAAACTCTAGTAAATGTCATTATCGCTGTATAGAATTGCCAGCCCGAGGTCTGGCCTATTGGGGGGGGGGTCCCTCTGGAAGGCTGGAAGTCCGTAGTATGGAGAGAGATGGAGCACTCCTGGTCTTGAGTCCATAGAGGTCCCTGGTCAGAAGGTAGCCCCTTCCTCTGTACTGTACCCAGAGCCACTACCCCCTCACCTCCCACAGATGCTACTCACGGGAAGGTAGATGCAGCGAAGCAGAGAATGGAGATCAAGCCCAGCCCCACACTGGCCTCATCCCAGCTGTCCTTGGCACATTCACCAAACACGTCCCATATCCATTCTAAGGAGCCGTTGGGGCAACTGGAGAAGTTTCCGAAGCTCATTTTCTTCCAGACCATGATTGTGAAGGGAAGGCCCCCAGTCCAACAGGGAGGGCGTGGTACCCTGAGGCAGGCAAGGGCTCTATAGGGAGAAAAAGAAGAGGCCTTCGGTCTTGGGAGGTCCAGATCCCATTCATGGTCACCCCGACCTGAGCTCATGCTGGCCTTATCACCCAGCACTGTCTAAGCCCCCAAACCAGAGAAGGGTAAAAGCACAGTCCTCACCCACTAGAACACAAACAGCCTCCAAGTACACCGATCAAAACAAACACATGCCAACCACACATGTGGGCAGAGCACTGGACGTGTGGCCAGGAATCTGCAGATGCGTTCAACTCCCAGCTTTACCACTTGCTAATGCTATGAGTTTGGGCAGGGAACTCAGCCTCTCTGGGCCTCAGCCCTCTCATCTGTAAAATGGGGGTGATAACAGCACTGACACCCCCACAGTTGCTGTGTGGGTTCAGAGTTCATAAACAGGGTGCACAGAGCTGAGCCCTCAATGTCATCTTCCTGTTATGATTCTTGAACATTTAGGTTGTTTCCAGTTCTTTGGTAATGATGGTAAATTACTCAGGAGGGGATGCTGGCTGCATTCAGTGTATTATCATCTTGTTTAAAGTGGGGCAGCCCTGCTCACCTGTCAGGTGAGGCCAGTGAAGAAGAGGAGCGGAGGACCTGGCTGCACACACAGCTCGGGGTGCTCTGGCAAAGAGGCCACAGCCACTTCCCCACTGTCACCGCCCACAAAGCCAGAATGTGGCTGACTGCAGGGGCAGGCAGGGAAGGCTCCTCCCAGTGCCTGGGCACCATGCTTGTACGACAGAAGAGGAAGAGTGGAGCCTGGGTAGAGCCATCTCTGTCACTGTTTGTCAGCTCTGTGCCATGCACTTTGCACATCCTAACGCGTTTCGTCTTCACATCAACAACTCTGATAAGGGGACTACCAATCTATCCGTGAGCCAGAGCAGGGAAGTGACTTGCCAGGGAGCAACGGAGTCAAACCGGGGCCTGAGTTGGTGTGGTGGCCATCGTGCTATACCTGCTTCTGTCCCCGGAGGCCACAGAAACCTCCTGTGGTCTGGCATGGCTGCCCAGCTACTTGTGAAGCCAGAAAGCAGCTTCCATTTCCTTGACTGTGCTCAAGGGGGTTTCCTCATCTGGTGGGACTCCCTCCAGCCACTTCAGTTCCCACTTGGGTCAGGAGGCCTGGGATCCTCAGAAAGCAGCTCCCTGGCTGGACCACAGATCTACTGAGGTCACAGTGAGCAGGGAGGGTGGGGAAGGAAAGGAAGCGAGTCAGTGCCTCGCCTCAGGAAGCTGCAGCCTCTCAGCCCTAATGTGACCTGTCGTGGGTAGAGGGCCTGGAGCTGGGGGCAAGGGCCCAGCTCGCTACACTATCCCCAAGGCCTGGCACAGGGTGGCTGAAAGCCTCTTCCTGTCTCTTGGTGACCCACCTTGATGACCATGAGCACAACAGATGCTGGAAGCTCTTACGTGACGCCATCGCTGCCCCTGGTAGACCACCCCAAACTAACATACAGTCCAGGTAACTGTACCTTTGCAATGCCAGAGGCAAGTCACATCAAGTCCTTATGCTCCCAGCCTCCCCTCCATTGGACTGCACCCCTACCGCCTCTTGCAGTTCATCACACATTCATATACTGTCATCCTCATAACTCCCTGGCAAGGCAGGAATACTGTCCCCTTTTTACAGATGAGGTTGCGTGACTCGGACAAGTGAGTTAACCTGTCTGAGCCTACCTATAAAATGGGGCTAACCACACTCACTCCTTGGGGCAGCTGTCCTAACTGCACATAAAGCTCTTGGTCCGGTGCCTGACTAAATACATGGCAGTGATCGTCTTGAGGATGAGACTCGAGCATCTCAGCCACCTGGGGCCTCTCCCTCACTCCCTTTTCCCCAGGTTAGGAAGGAAAGGAGGTGGACAAATCCCAGTGTATGTGTGAGGGTGAGGTGGAGGGTGCCTTGTGTACTTCAGTTTGTGGGTCCAGGTCACTGGGTGGATGGCCCTCACCTTGCACAGGGACCAAATGCAGCTTGGAGCTCAGGACACTCTGAGACGCACCTGAGCCCTGAACAGAAGGCCTTCCTCTGAGAGCCACCATGCACACAGCCTGTCACCTAGAAGCCAGGCATGGGCCCACCTCCTGTTCAATACCACTGAGGGAATAAAGATCAGGGCTGCAATAAAGCTTGACCTTACCCATATCAATGGCAAGGGCCCCAGTATAGAGGTGCCCTGGAGACACCCTTGGAGGGAACATTTCCAAAATTTGGGATCAGTGCATCTGGGCTGGGGCTCAGAGATACTGGGTGTGAGAAGCTCTCCCTCCGTGCACGTGGTGCACACTGAGAAAGGCTGGACTGAGGACAGCATCTCCTGCCACGTCCAGCCTCCTCTCCCAGATCCCAAGCTGAGTCAGGTTCTTCCCACCAAAGCAGATCTTGTGTCCACCTTTGTCTCTGCAGGATCAATTCCAAATTCTCTGAGGCAAGGTCTCAAGTTACTCTGAAAACTGCCCCCTGGCCCAGTCATTTCAGTCTCCAGGCTTCTGTACATGCACCCTCTGGAAGTGTCCTTCTCCCCCTCTGGGGCCTGATAGACAGATAAAGACTCACTTTGGGCTTGGTTCCAGTAGCTCAGCAGCTAGGGTGCCGGCCACATACCCCAATGCTGGTGGGTTCCAACTGGCCCAGGCCTACCAAACAACGACAACTACAACAAAAAATAGCTGGGCCTTGTGGCAGGTGCCTGTATTCCCAGCTACCTGGGAGGCTGAGACAAGAGAATCACTTAAGCCCAAGAGTCTGAGGTTGCTGTGAGCTGTGATGCCACCACGACACTCTACTGAATGTCAACTGAGGGTGACAAAGTGAGACCCTGACTCAAAAAAAAACAACAAAAAAACAAAAAAAAAAAACTCACTTTGAAGTAGCCCTCTCAAAGAGGCCTTGCAAGAGCCTGCTGGACAAGACCTGCCACTTCCTCCCAGCCCCTCCTCCACTCACCTAATGAATGCTACCACCATCCTCACCAACCAGTGCCCTTTAAACATACTCTCCTCCCCCACTTGAGCCACGCACTTCTTATTCTAGGAGTCTAGATACACCAGCTGCACACAAAGTTTCCTAAAATGGGGGGGAGGTGGTAGTGAGAAAGAGAGAGTGATGTAGAGAGACAAGATAGGAGGGAGAGAGAGATGGGGGAGGAGAAAAAGAAGAGAGAGGAAAAGAGGAAGGAAGGAGGGAAAATTAGTGAGCTCCAACAGACAAGGGCTGAGGCGAAAAGCACTCTGAAACTGACCGGCCAGATGCCTACAGTCTGGAACTCCTGGGCAAGTGACTGCACCTCAGAGTTCCAATCTATAAAGCGGAGGAATAATGCAAGTACTCCCCTCCTAAGCTGACTGCAGAGTTAAATGAGACAGTCCAGGCCAACTGCTGAGAATGGTGCCTGGCATAGGGTAAACATTCACCAGCAAGAGCCAAGGATGGCTATTTTTTGTTTTGACAGAATCTTGCTCTGTCACCCAGGCTAGAGTGCAGCGGCATTGTCACAGCTCACTACAACCTCAAACCCTTGGGCTCAAGCAATCCTTCTGCCTCAGCCTCCTGAGTAGCTGGGTCTACAGGTACACACCACTGTGCCTGGCTAATTTTTCTATTTCTAGTAGAAATGGTTGCTCAGGCTGCTCTCCAACTTCTGAGCTCAAGAGATCCTCCTGCCTGAGCCTCCCAAAGTGTTAGGATTACAGGCGTGAGCCACGGCACCAGGCAAAGACGGCTATTACTCTTTTCTCTCTATAGCCTCCACTGGGTGTGGGCACACAGAAGCCTTCAGTTAAGTGCTAAGTGGACAAGACCAGCCACCCGGGCCAGCCCTCACACTTCTGAATCCAGACTCCCATGCACACATCTGGATCCCTGCCGTAAGCACTACGTGGAAGGGGACAATCTGGGCTCCCCTCCCTTGAGACTGGGGCAGAATGCGGAGAAAGGAGGGTTCTAACTTGAGGATACCATCCACTCCACATCCATCCCCAGCCACAACTCCCTCTGAGTGAGTCAGCCCAGCACCTGCCGCCTGTTTAGAGGGATAATGACAGGGAAGCCGCTGGGGCCAGCACCAGGCGGGCCCCCTCGGCCGGCTCGCCCTGGGGAAAACAAAGCCATCGGAAGACAGTCAGCCGGGACCAGAAACTGAAAAGAGACCCCGGCTCGAGACCCCAGTTCTACCTCCCTGGACAGGCTACCCCGAGAGGCTGTGCTGGTCGCCCTTGAGGTGGGGGAGCAATCAGGACATGGTCCCCCAAGGGCCACCTAAGCCCGGCCCCGAGCCTCACACCGGGATCTCGCGCCATAAGGGGGGCACGGGAGCCCGGGGCAATCCAGGGGCTGTAGGAGGATGCCGGAAAGCCGTGCCAGGGAAGCTCCGGAGTCCCGACCCGCAGTCTTGGGGCTAGCCACCAGCACCCCCAAGCCGGCTCACCTATTCGAGATCAGCCGCGAGCACCGGGTTTCTGGGTTCAGTCCCCGCCTGGGTCAGCTGACCGCGCGCCGCAGCCCCGCCCCGGGAGCCGTGGGCTCCGCCTCCCACGCCGCGCACTCAGCAGACCAGACCCGGAGGCGTTCCTCCTCCCTCCTCCTCGGCGCTCCTCCCCGCGACGGGGGCGGGGCCCGGGCGACCCAGCGCGCACGCGCCGCCATCATGCTGCGCGCAGCGTCTCGCGCCGTCCCCCGCGCCGCGTTCTCCTGCGCGCGTCGCTCTCCGCCGCCTGCGGCCGGCTCGCTCGCCATGACCCAGCCGCCGCCGTCTCGGGCCGCGTCGGGGGCCCTGGCGCGGCCTATCACTGTGCTGGGCACCATGGAGATGGGGCGCCGCATGGACTCGCCCTCCAGCGCCGTGACCGTGCGCTCTTTCCTGGAACGCGGCCACACCGAGTTGGACACGGCCTTCATGTACAGCGACGGCCAGTCCGAGAGTATCCTGGGCGGCCTGGGGCTCGGGCTGGGTGGCAGTAAATGCAGAGGTAACAGTCATCCCTGACCTCCCCCTGCACCTTGCGGAACTGGTCTCTCTCCAGCTGTGTACCGTCCCGCTCCGGCCCGGCGGCGGGCAGTACCGACCTCGAGGTTCCGCAGGCACAGCTAGCTCCGGACAGCACAGCTGACTCCTTTAATACCCTTCTCCTTCCCCTGGGAATTGCAGTTCAAGATTCTGTCCTGGGGCTTTGGCTCTTAGCTTCTTAACCTCCATTGCAGTCCCCGACTCCAGGTGCTGATAATGCCTGTTCCCTGCCCGCCCCTGCCATTGCTGTCACCATCCATGCGCTCTCCAAGCACCCTTTACTTTGTCCCTAGACTTTGCCCTGTTGACAGTACCTCTGGCTCGCTCAGGGAGAACTGTAGTGACACCATAGGCCAAGCTAGGGGAGAGGGAGTCGGGTGGGGAGGTGTGAGAGAGGGGACAAGGCCTTTGTGTCCACCTGTGCCAGGCTTGGTACTGTAGGAGGAAATGTAACTAACTATGAGCTTCCCCAGAGAGCTCACTCTAGTGGGGAACATTGAAGCAATGACTGCTGGAGAGCTCAGAGGAGAGTGCATTTTAGGGGGTAGGGAGCCAGGGAGAAGCCCTAAGGAAGGCTTAGGAAACACAGGACCTGAGCCTTAAAGGTTGGGAAGAGAACCAGAGAAAGGAGTTTAGGGTCTGAGAACATGGCTGTGCAAAGACTTAACTTGGAAATGCAGAGTGTGTGGTGTGTGCAAGGAAGGCAGGTGAACTGGGGTGGCTTGAGTGGCTCTGTCCTTCATTAGCCTGGTGCCATTGGTAGTCAGGGCCCAGTAAACCTTGGCTGTTATCATTACTGTACCTTGCCTCCTTTGCCATCCTGAGGTTCTAACTGTCCACCCTGTGGAGGGGGCCCTCTCTGTGTCCTCCTTAGATTTATAGCTTGGTGGATCTGGAGGAACAGAAGGGGAGTGTGTATCTCAGGTCCAAACTCTTTCTAAGTCACCTGGCTGGCTGCCTCTTGTTGATAACGAAATTTTGTTTCTGAATTGGTTTCTCATCAGCCCTTCCCTGCTTTTTTCTTTGAGGGCAGGGGCTCACTGGGCCAGAGTCCTCAGATCACACCAAGATTGGAAAAGTTCACACCAAGAATGGGGGGAGGGGATGGAAAAAAAATCTGGATGAGAAACTTCGGAACTTGTTCATTCCCATGTCCCAGGTGATCTCATCACACCCCTCTGACCTGCTGCGTTGACTTGTGAGGTAGGAAAAGTGCAGAATCCAGCCACCCACCAATCCAGACAGCTGGGGCTCTTTAATAGGGCAAGGAACGGTGCTAAATTAACTCACTTCCAGGTTGCTTTGATGGGGATATGGTCTCTACACTATGTGTATAACTGTGCATGCTTCTGTGAGTCTGGAAGAGGGGAGGGAATTCTAATTACCTTCTGCCCAGATTGCCTTCTAACAGTTGCTGAAACCGATTGATCACTGCCAGTAGCCCAAGTGCAGGTGGCTGCATCCTGCTTCCAGACCTCCGCCTTGCGTTCTTTCTCTGTATTGCAGCCAGAGTGAACACAGACGACCCATTCCCATCCTATCAAAACCTATGAATTGGTTATTCAGTGATCAGTCCAGATTCACTGGGGTGGTATTTGAGAACCGTAGGGATCAACTTTGTGTGTGCCCCCTTTTCTTTTCTTTTTTTCTTTTTTTTTTTTTGAGACAGAGTCTCACTTTGTCTCCCTTGCTTCAGTGCTCTGGCATCACAGCTCACAGCAACCTCAAATTCTTGGGCTGGGCTCAAGCGATTCTTTTGCCTCAGCCTCCCTAGTAGCTGGAACTACAGGTCACACTACACTGTTATATTTATTTATTTTGGAGGCAGAGTCTCACTTTGTTACCCTTGGTAGAGCTGTGGCATCATAGCTCACAGCAACCTCAGACTCTTGGGCTCAAGTGATTCTTTTGCCTCAGCCTCCCAAGTAGCTGAGACTACAGGTGCCCACCACAACATCTGGCTATTTTTTGCCTGAGCTAGAGGCAAGGTCTCGCTCTAGCTCAGGCTGGTCTTGAACTCATGAGCTCAGATGAGTTCATGGGTGCCGTGATTACAGGTATGAGCCACCGTGCCCGGCCTATAACATTATTTTTAGACAGAGGGTCTCCCTCTTGCTCGGGCTGGTCTCAGACTCCTGAGTTCAAGTAATCTGCCCACCTCAGCCTCTCAGAGTGATAGGATTATAAGCATGAGCCACTGCACCCAGCCAGCTCTTATAAGTCTTTAACTATTATATTCTTCCTCCAAGTGAAAATTGCTACCAAGGCCAACCCTTGGGATGGAAATTCATTGAAGCCTGACAGTCTCCGGTCCCAGCTGGAGACATCACTGAAGAGGCTGCAGTGCCCTCGAGTGGACCTCTTCTACCTGCATGCCCCTGACCATGGCACCCCAATAGAAGAGACACTGCGTGCCTGCCACCAGCTCCATCAAGAGGTGAGGTCATGGGGGCGGCGCCTGTGACTTATCGAGTAGGGCGCTGGCCCCATATACCAAAGGTGGCGGGTTCAAACCCAGCCTTGGCTGAACTGCAAAACAGAAAAATAGCTGGGCGTTGTGGCGGGCGCCTGTAGTCCCAGCTACTCGGGAGGCTGAGGCAAGAGAATCACCTAAGCCCAGGACATGGAGGTTGCTGTGAGCTGTGTGACGCCACGGCACTCTACGGAGGGCAATAAAGTAAGACTCTGTCTCTACAAAAAAAAAAAAAAAAAGGTGAGGGCATGGGTGGCACCTGCGGCTCAGTGGGTAGGGTGCCGGCCCCATAGATTGAGGGTGACGGGTTCGAACCCAGCCCCGGCCAAACTGCAAAAACAACAACAAAAAAAATAGCTAGGCATTGTGGCAGGTGCCTGTAGTCCCAACTGCTCGGGAGGCTGAGGCAAGAGAATCGCCTAAGCCCAGGAGTTGGAGGTTGCTGTGAGTTGTGTGACACCACGGCACTCTACCGAGGGTGATAAAGTCTGTCTCAACAAAAAAACAAAAACAAAAACAAACAAGAAAAAGAAAGCATGAGAATGGTTTCAACCTAGAAGACTTTATTTAAGATGAACAAGTTACTTATTATTGTTTAGAGAGTTATCTCAGGAATGCTGTTGTCCTGCTTGGCAACCAGTAACTACATTCAGAATTTAAAATGGCACATCGGTGATGTACTTAGGGAATAACTTAAGATTTAAATATTCACAGGGTGGCAAGATTCCTATCCGGTGGACCGCGCCAGAAGCAATTGCCTATCGTAAATTCACATCAGCAAGTGATGTATGGAGCTATGGAATCGTTATGTGGGAAGTGATGTCGTATGGAGAGAGACCTTATTGGGATATGTCCAATCAAGACGTAAGTCTCTATATTTGGAAATAGATGTACTTACATTCAGATTCCAAAAGGAAGTTCTGTGTTATTATATGGTGGAGTGAGTGTTGGATTTGAAATGGTACATTAGATTCAAGGCTCTTTTCCTATGTCTACTAGTCTAGTTGAAGCTTGTAACCAAGACAACCATAGATTTCAAGGACCAAAATTAGATGGCCTGCATGGTATAGTATAGGACATAGGTACACAGGTGCATAGAATGATAGATAAACAATACGGAATATTGATGAACTTTCAAAATCATAATGAAAATTAAATTTTGAATTTTAGTAAACTGCAAAGATTATGTGAACGAAGTTCACATGTGATTAAATTGATATGAAAGGTTTATGGAAAGAAAACTAGTGAATATTTTAAAGCTGGCATAGTTGTAATTAGAGCTTGCCCCTTGAGAACTCTAAACTAAAGCTTCACTAAATGACCCTTTGTAAATTATGCACATCTCTTTAAATGTACCATCTGGACTACATCGTAAGGGAGTATCCACGATGCCTGCAATTTCAGAAAAGCATTCAATAATGACACTAATAAGATTCCGGAGTAATAGAATTTAATTACAAACATCTCCAGCGAGAAAGAAATGAACAAAACAAAACAGAAAAAGCTCTAGATCAAGGGGCCTTCTTAAATATGTTTTGACTAACTATGGGCAAGTTTTATATTAAATGACCATCAATACTTTTTGAGCTTCTCTAATTTTTTTATGTATGAGAGTGTTTACAAATGTTCGGTATTTGGTTTATCAATTAGAATTATATTGTGGAAAGTCTTTCTAAGAATTCTCTCTGTTACCTTACCATCCGCCTTGTCTTCTTGAAACAGTGGGAATTTGCAAAGCCTTGACAGTTAAAGAAAGAACGAGGTATACTAAAAAAGTAGGATGCAGTTTGTCTTATCAGTTAAAAACTGTTCAGACCAATAGAGAAACTAATGTACTCCATGGCTCATGGGGAGATAGGAAGTCCTTTCTCAGATGAAAGGGAATGGTGGTGTTGAAAATGTATTATCTGTAAATTATAAAGGAAGATTCATAGCAGATGGGAAGAAAAACAGCAGCTAGCTTAAGTGATAGATAATTACAGGCTGGGAAAAGACAGTAGAGGTGAGTGGTGTGTAATCTATTGTCTAAATGTAATTATGTTATACAGACGCCTTCAAGTAGCTTCTTGTAGCAACATTTGGATTCAGGCTAGACTCTCAGAGGAACCAAAAATCTAAATGGCCAAGTGGTGCACAAGTTTACTTATTTCCTGTAATTATTTGATACTCAAACTTTCCTTTACTTCACTTGAGTCATGGCCAAATGTTCATAAAAATGGAGTAGCTGAAGATAAGCCTTCTCACCTTAAATATTTTCAGACATATAATTTTGACAGTCTCCATATATATATATTTAAACAATTTTGTTTTAAAGTGTTAGTTGTCTGACTGTATACATGAAGGAGTGTCTGAAGCCATTCCTCAGTCACCAATAATATTGATCTCTCATTTATCTCGGTGTTGGATTCTGTGTAGAACAGGAATCAACAGGAACTGTTTCTGGAGAATTGCGTTCATTAGTAGAATTCATTTTTGGCATATGGTAAATGAAGTGAAAGTAACTGTTGAAAATATGTCAGACTTCACAAGTTTTTTGTTTGCTTTTCTGCACCTCCCCCCCAAACATTCAGCAGAAACTCAGAAAATATGCTTTTTAACCCCTGAGTCATCTTCCAAGCTGGCAGCAGATAGGGAGCAATGAAAGAGTAATCGTCATTCTGAGGGGTTAGAAGGCATCGCGTTCCCCTGGCGTCAGAGCGTGTTGTCTGCATTCTCATTGACGCAGCATAGAATGCTTTCATGTAGTCTGAAATCAACACCATGTACCTCGAAAGATAAAAGAAAACCAGAGCCTCAAACTGCCCCCAGTGTAATTGCTGGAAATAAATACAATGAGGTTCAGCAAGACAGCGTAAAGAAGTCTGCTTTAGGAGGAGAAGTAGATAATACAGATACAAAAAGATGGTGGGGAAGTACATGAGAGGCAAGGATCAGAGAGCTTCAAAAATCACAAGATATTCATGAAACTGAAGCTGCATACTGATTTAAAAGACCACAGTCAGACTAATCCAGGGAAAATGCACCCAGCCGAATTTCCTGCTGGAGGCCAACTGCTCAGTGGTCACTAGGCCCAGCTCTGGGTGAGTCCAGGGTGGTCACTGAGATGGCTACAACCACTGCCTGTTGCCCCAGCAGCTGTCACTTTGGTAGGAAGAGAAAACCAAAATGGACTGACTTAAAACAAATCAAACTTTTAAAAATCCCAAACAAGTAAAAGCACCTCCAGAATCTCAGAGGATACCCCAACAAAGCCTGTAACTAACCAAGAAGGTATGAAGAGAGTCCCCTCCAGAAGTCTGGCATGTCAGACCACATTACTTTACTAGAATTTATAGCCCTCAGAAGGGGGGAATTTAGAGAACCCCCCAAAATAATGTAATGCCGGTGAAGACAGATTCGAAAATTGAGAACTAGTAGAGAGATCTATCAAAGATTTATATCTGTCTTGTTGGATAGTAACAGAACTCTGCTAGGCTTGGACAATATGACAATTGCTATCTCCTGTTATGATGTCCTTTCTCAGACATGTTCTGGTCCCCTTTAACATAGAAATGCCCTAAAAAGGGGGCATCTATTTTTTTGTTGTTTTGCTAACACTTAAAAAAAATCTATTTACTGACCTTGAAAGGAGTCATTTGACAGCCTACCCAGACCAAGAATGAAACACAGAATCATTGTGCGAGGGTAGAGTCTTCAAAAAGGAAAAATGGCTCAGCGTCTGGAAGTGGGCTGCGATGTGGACCCGCTCGTGGGCTGTCTGAGCAAGAAGACATGGGCTTACAGTGACGCAAGGGGAGTTCCATTTGGGAGGCAACCACTAATTGCTTCCTAAGGGAAGTCTTTAGCATCAGGTCAAAATCCCTTTGGCTAAGGCTGTGTAGGTGTGTGGATGCTGAACGCAGGATGCAGAGGGCAGGGCCAGGCCATGTGATCTCTGAGGGCCCCTGCCCAAACTCTGGCACCACGTGGCCGATCCATTTGGGCTCTGACCCCTTTTGACAACGATGCCTCTTTGCTTTGCAGTTGCAGGTTGGCATTGCTTGCCATCTGAGAACACCTCATAGCAGCAGCTGGCTTCCCTTTCCCGTGCCAGCGATACTGTCTCAGGTCCAGCTTTGGCTTCTGAGAAGGAGTTGGAGCTGTTCCATGCTGAAGCTCGCTGGCAGCTTAATGTACAAGAAACCTGCTAGCCTGGAGGGTGAGCCTCCGACAGCAGCTTGCCTGGCAGCTTCACGCACCATCCTGTTGTCTTCCCTAGGTGATTAAAGCCATTGAGGAAGGCTATCGGCTGCCCCCGCCGATGGACTGCCCCATTGCTCTGCACCAGCTCATGCTGGACTGCTGGCAGAAGGAGAGGAGTGACAGGCCCAAATTTGGGCAGATTGTCAACATGTTGGACAAACTCATCCGCAACCCCAACAGCTTGAAGAGGACAGGGACGGAGAGCTCCAGGTCAGCTGTGCTTACTTTATGATGATGTATGGAAGAACACAGCAGGGGGGGCAGACGAAAATCACTTCATTTTCTGCCTTTTTGTCAGCTCATGGCTCTCTGAAACCTGGGTGGTTTCTTTTTCAATCAGTAGAGTATTTAAAGGTGTTCTACTTTAAATAGCCACCACTTTGAAAACCTAATACCTGTCAGCCTCAAATAGTAGTAAGAGAAAAAGTATCTAAAAAAAATACAACAGGAGGCTTGGCGCCTGTGGCTCAAGCGGCTAGGACACCAGCCACGTACACCTGAGCTGGCGGGTTCGAATCCAGCCTGGGCCTACCAAATAACAGTGATGGCTGCAACCAAAAACTGGCCGGGCGTTGTGGCAGGCGCCTGTGGTCCCAGCTACTTGGGAGGCAGAGGCAGGAGACTCGCTTGAGCCCAAGAGTTGGAGGTTGCTGTGAGCTGTGATGCCACAGCA
>CAUYON010126346.1:0-27979 GCA_963573935.1 Arctocebus calabarensis
GCCCCAGACAACACTCAAAAACCCCTGCACTCTTGCCCAAGTTCTCCCAAGGCAGTTCAACCAAGTGCCAAGTCCAAAAGAAACCCAAACAGCTCACAGGCAAGGCCTTTCCAGCCTGCAGTCCCACTGTTGCCCCACCCACAGCCACTGACAGGATCAGACCAAATGAACAGACGCAACCACTTGCCCAATCTCTGCTGCTTTAGCCTTCCTCGGGTGTCCAGAAGCCTCACACTGTCTCCCTGTGTCCTCAGAGGGAAGTTTCTGGGCAGATCCTACCTGGCAGAGATGCCCGAAGTCCTCTCTCCCCAGTCTCACCGTGCCCAGCCGCCATATGTGGCTATTTTCTAGTCAGACTCATGCTCCATCTCCTAGGAAAATACATGTGATTTCCCTACCGTTGAGTTTTAAATGTCATTTTTTTAAATTATTCCTGCCTATGACAAATACAAACAACTTTTTTCATAGCACATGCAGTTACACAATTATGTTTTAACTTCACCATCCTATGTCAGACCTTGATCGACATCATGATTTTCCTATTCTGCTCCAACGTCCAAAGATGTCCAATACATGTTTTTGGTTGCTCTGTTTCCCCTATCTACTGTGGGAGCCTGTGTGATGCTTCCTCAAGTAGTGAGGACTCTAGCAGGTGGACAGGTAGTTTGCACTCTTCCACAGCAGGCTGTGTGTCTCCACGCGAACAGGTGATCGTACATTGTATTCATTCTTACAGGAAAATGGTGAGGCATGTAAGTGACAATATTGCAGCATGGACTTCTGAGCACAGTGAGGTTGAAGGAGAGTTTGCTGTTGAAAGTCAGAATGAAGAAACTCCTCCTGTGTGCAGCGGTGTTTGTGAATCTGTGAATCAGAAGCTACTGATGAAGAAGAAAAGGCACAATACGCAACCTGCACAAGTAACTGGAAGGTTTATTGCTCACCACGAAGGTGATCTTGTAAAGTTCCCACACTCTGTCACACCACAGGGATTCACCCTCAAGTGCTCAGCGAAAGATTGAACTTGAGTATTTCCAGCTCTTTTTCTCAGAGGCTTTATTGGTGATACTGTGACCATAATAAATATGTATACATCAGAAAAAATACAGACGGTGACTCCACTAACAAAATACTCCATGTGGCACCCATGGAAGGATGTTTCATCAGAAGAAATGAAGGGGTTCTTTGATGTAATACTGAACGTGGCTCTGAATTCGAAGGTGCACTTAGTTGGCTATTTTACCAAAGACTGGCTAGAACAAACCCCATTTTTCAAGGACGTATTCTCTCATCGCCATTTTTTTTCCAAGTATTTTGGATACTGCATTTAGTTCCTCCTGTGACAGCTCAAGGGAGTGTGCATAGCTGAGGGAGCGAGGTGAAGAACGTTAGTGGGTATATTGACAATAAACACGAAGAACTTTGTGTCCTGGGAAGCAACATGGCTATAGATGAGAGCACAGTAGCTTTCAAAGGCAGGAGTCATTTCAGATGCTACAAGCAGAAGAAGCCTACAAAACGGGGCCTATGTGATTCAGAAAACGGTGATGTATCTTCTCACATTCCCTATTATGGCAAGACAATAACAGAAAGCCTTATTTGAACTAATTTGTCATTTAATTGCTTAAATAGCGATTTGTTTGGCACAAGTTTTGCAAGCACACACGAGTAGTTCAGGCTGTCGCGTCTACACAAGCCTTCAACTTACTCAGGAATGCATGAAATGAAAATACATATAACAGCAACAGTTATGGCTTCTAGGAAGGATTTTCCAAGTAATCTGAAAAACAAGAAACTTTAGGAAGATGAATTATGTGCCCATGAATGTGATATGAAAATGATGTGCCCATCATTCCATGATAAGAAGTTAATGACAATGCTGGGTACATTCTTTGGCTCCTACAAGTTGATCACTTATAGGAAGAAATACCTGTTCAATTAGAAAAATCAATAGTTATTTTCGAATATTAAAGTTTATGAGAAGAGTGGACAGAATTAATCAGTACCGTGAACATTATGGATTTACAAGGAGGTTCTACAAATGGTGGGAAAAAAATATTCTTTTGGCTAATGGAAATTGCTGGTGTGAATAGCTATATAACTTTTGCTGATTGGATAAGAAGGAAAGTAGAAAAAAGTGCAGACACACCTTTCTTACAGGGGAACTCATCACTCAGTTTGTGAAGAAAGAGGGGAAGACCATCATCTCTGACACTGAGGAAAGGCTAAATGGGAAGATGCATTTTATAATGAAAAATGGAAAATAATCGACAAAGGATTGCACGGTTTGCAGCAGAAGAAATGGGAAATGTGGAAGGAGAGAAACCACGTTCTACTGTGCAACATGCAAGAGAAAGCCTGGACTACGTCCTGGAGGCTGCTTCACTAAGTATCACACTCAGAAAAACTATCAACAAAAATAAACAGAGCAGCGCCTGTGGCTCAAAGGAGTAGGGCGCTGGCCCCATATGCCAGAGGTGGTGGGTTCAAACCCAGCCCCGACCAAAAAAAAAAAAAAAAGTGTGTTTAAACAAAAATAAACAAAGACGCTTTAATTATTTTATATAACCCAAAAGAGATAATGAAATCATCAGTTTAGTTCATATTTATGTTTTTCTCTTTTAAAACTGTAGGATAATTACAAGTAATCCACCAACCTCTTTCCCACCCAAAATAAATAAGAGTTGGAGAGTATGTGGGTGGCAGAAAAATTGGATTGGAAAGGGTTCAATATTCAGGGATAAAAGAAGAAAACTTTTTAAAATAAAATAAATTGTAACTGTTTATCTGTATTGCTGTGGATCACCCAGGTCTAAGACAATGTCTGGCATTCAGTACAAGCTCAAAAAAATATTTTGGGTGTAAAATACAACTACAAGAGAGACTCCACAAATTCAAATATTGTGACCTGGTTCTTTGTTCTCTCACATTAACCTGAATTTTTTTTTTAAGTAAAAAAAAATCGTTGATTAAATGAATGAATTACAAATGAACAAATGAATAGCCACAGATATTACTAAAGAGAGAAAAATATTTCGTAAGAGGAAACAATATCCCTTCAGAGGATTTGTGGTATAGAGGCTGGGAGAGGGAGAACTTGAAAAATGGTTCCTCATTTCTCACAGATGAAAAAGTTGTCATCCCAGAGCTGACATGGTTTCCTCTCCAACTTCCTCCTCTGAAAAACAAACACCCTGTCACATTGGCACTGACCCCACGGTGAGCAAGGCCACTGACCCAAGTTCCAGCCGTGAGCCTCAGGCAGGTACCTGAGCCTCACAGTTGCCGTGTGACACAGACGCTGCCCCTCCTAGAGTTCAGTGCATGGATTTAGACAACGCATGAGCATCTCCAAAAATAACTCCTATGTGCTCCAGAAATACCACCTCCAAACTTCCTCCAAAATGAAGTTCCTGTCTCATTTGTTTTCCTGACACCTGCACCTCTCCTGGCTCAACCCGGTCTCCTCTCATGGCAAACACTGGCGACAGGCTCCACACTGGGGAACTGCCCTGTAGGAAAGACCAACAGGTGACAGAATCCTTACGCTGCATTAGTGACCTCCCCTGGGTGAGGTCCACAACATCCTGGCACCTTACGAACCGTTCTCTACAGTGAGCGGCAGGGCAGACAGCAGGCATCTCCAGCTAGGGCAGAAGCCTATGTATAATAGAACAAAAGCCTAATTTTATAGAACAAATCCTTTTAATAAGAGACCTGTTCTGTGAAGTTTAGATTCAGTAGAGGGGCTACACTTGGGTATTGGAGGACCACGTGTGGCCTTGAGGCCGCAGGTTCCCCAACCCTGGGAGGCACCAGGGCACAGCAGTGTATGATGTCAGGAAACATAGATGGTGGCCTTGGATCAAACACGAGCTGTAAAGACAGGTGGTCCATCCTCCATCCCTGATGAAACTACATGAGATCCTTTACCCGACAGTTCTCCAATCCTAAACCAGTGCTCTTGAGAAGAAAACCTTCAACCCATTACCGCTAATAAACCCAAGCACTTTTCATTCTGTCTAATAGAAATAGAAGCTCTTGGCTGGGCACGATGACTCACGCCTATAATCTAGCCAAGAGGCAAGAGGATTGTTTGAGGTCAGGGATTCAAAACCAGCCTGAGCAAGAGCAAGACCCATCATGACCAAAAATAGAAAAATTAGCTGGACACGGTGGCAAGCATCTAATCCCAGCCACTCCAGAGGCTGCAGCAGGAGTCTGAGATTGCTATGAGCTAGAAAGACGTCACTGCACTCTTGCCAGAGCAACAGAACAAGACTCTCTCAAAAAAAAGTTAAAAAGAAGAAGGAAAGGAAAAAGAAGGTCTTATAAAAAAAAAAAGTGATTGCTAAGGGGTCTCCAAGGTCACCAGGCAAATAAAATCAAAGAAAGCTTAACAAAGAAAAAAGAAAACTTAGCTTTGGAGTTAAACATATGGCTTCCTATTTGTGCCTATTTCTAAGCACATGGTCCTGGTTCGTTACTTAAGCTCTGAAATGTAGTGGCCTCCCTGTACAAAATGGACACAATAGGTAATTATCTCATAATGTTGTTAGTGTTTAATAAGGTAATGGACTCAAAAGCGCCTGGCACAAATTAGGGGACATAATAAATGCTGGTTTTCCTTCCCCTCCTCCACACACCTGCTGAGCAAGGGAGTAAAAATGACTGAGTCAGGGTAAGGTCCATTCCTACTTATCCTCTTACTCCAGCTCAGCACAGAGCAGGTCAGACCAAAGATCAGAGAACCGTGGCAGTGAGTTGCAATGCTGAAGCTCCATGCGTGTGTGCTCTTGACGTAAGAAGCCAAGGGGGGAAATTTCAGGACCAGTAAACAGGTCCTCTTCCTGCCCGAGTTCTGCAGATGTTAGAATTTGCTGGGCTTCTTCCCGAAGGAAATTAAAAAGAGGGGGCAGTGAGAGGAGGGACAGGGCATCCCTGTTTCTCATCACAAAAGATTTAGCTCGACTTGCAACTCGGGAGCCCCAGAGTGCAGGAGAGAGACCACTGCCTGTGTCATGCTTGCTTCCCTCGTCACCAGCGACATTCTAAACCCGCGTCTTAGCGGCAGTATTATGAGTTCGTGACAAAGCAGACACGGCTAAACAGTTCTGTGGAATGTGGGGGTGGGGAGAGAACACTGCACACAGACACAACTCCAGCCCAGTGTCATCCTGCGGTCATTACTCAATACAAATTACGGTGCCACCAGCAGAAGATGGAAGGGACCCTGCTGTACAAAATAACAAGCTTACATACATCAGTGGTAAGAAAAGCAAGGAAGTGATGGCCGCAAAAGTCAGGATAATAGTTCCCCCAAAAGGTTAGGGAAGGGGCGGTGCCTGTGGCTCAAAGGAGTAGGGTGCAGGCCGCATATGCCAGAGGTGACAACAGGTTCAAACCCAGCCCCAGCCAAAAAAAAAAAACTGCAAAAAGAAAAAAGGGGGAGGGAGGAAGTGTGGTCTGGGAGTAAACAAAGGAGGGACTTCTCTGCTGGTCATGGACCATTTCTTGACCAAGGGATTCATTTTGTAATTATTCGTTATACTGTACAATTACGTTCTCTATTTGGATATTCTGCTTCATGATTTTTAAAAGGCTAAAAAAGAAAGAAAGAAAACCATAACCTCCCTCCATTGAGAAAATACCCCTTTGCTGCAGAACCTAGCTCTGGGTATTTCAACATCGTCTTCCTCGGTTGATGTTCTTGTTCCCCTCCAAGATTGTTATTCTGGAAGAAAAAGGGGGTGTAAACGCTTAGGAAGCCACAGACCACCACTGATGCTCCAGGACAGGTGACGTACCAGAGAATACTGTCCGAGGGGAATACATTAGAGGTATGTTTTTCAGAGTCTATTCACCGCAGCATCAGAACTCAGCAGAGCTCCGCTAGATAACAGCCAGTTTCCCGAGGGGGTGGCAGCTTTCACAACTCAGAGTCATCAGACGCAAAGAGAGAGAATACAAGTGGGCTTATGAGATCATCGGAAAAAAATACGAAATTTTTGAGGGGGTTTTAAGAACCGAGTTCCTCCAATTCAGGGCACAGCAGAGCCTCGGGGCCTCTATGTGAAGAAAATCCGTCCTGTGTTTGGCATCTGAGTGACTCACCCAGAAAACCATCCACTGCGTGCAGTGAAGAGGAAATGAATCATGGACACTTCTGACCTTTGCCCTTGTCATCCCCTCTCAGGGAAACCACCCACAGACAGTCTCAACAGAGCTGGAGACGCGCAGTCAGACAAGGCACACACAGAAATGATGCAAATCTCCCGGCAGGGGAGGGCCAGAGAACAGCCAGGCTTGTGAGTGCAGGGTAAACATTGATTTTGTGATGCAGAAAACCCCATGGCTGAACTGCCAGGGAGTTTGACTCGGCAGGGCCCAGCGACCTGTGGGCTTAAGCAGTAATCTGAAGGCCTGACACGCTGGCTGGGGTGGGGCAGAAGGAGGCAGCGGGAGTAGAACAATGCCCTTCCAATCTCCATCTTATACTTGGTATTTGGAGAATTTGCTTGGCTTGCTTAGAGGAAGTAGAGCAAACTAGTGCCAGCATCAAAGTTGGACTCGACAGAATTACATTTAGGAAAATGGGGCCTCCTGGGGTTGCATCTGGAGAATGGCTAATGTTCTACCAGCTTCAGAGGTGGGTGGGAAAGTGAGCCTGGCAGAATTACCTGTTCCGTTCCCAGTTTGGTCGGCAGCTGGTAATCGGAAGATACTCTTCAAGTGTTCAAGCCCTGGGCAAGAAAGCTCCTTCCAGAACTTTTCTTTAACTGGATCTGTTTCTTTCTTAAAGAATAAAAATAAATAAATAAAGTGCTGAGCTCAGTGGCTTACACCTATAATCCCAGCACTTGGGAGAGCTCATCTCTAAAAAGTATCCAGGCATTGTGATGGGCACCTGCAGTGCCAGCTACTCCGGAGGCTGAGGCAAGAGAATCACTTAAGCCCAGGAGTTTGAGATTGCTGTGAGCTGTGATGCCACAGCACTCTACTGAGGGTAACAAAGTGAGACCCTGTTTCAAAAAAAAAAAAATGAAGGAAATTAAAAATGGAAAGCCAATGTCTACATTCTGAGATGGCAATGAGTTTACAATCACTGGTCTAGGAGTACATGTATTAACACAATCTGAAGAATCATCTACAACCGTAGTCTGACATTGTAGGTTGTGATTTCAGTTTTAAATAAAATCAGAATGACTTCAAAATGCTAACCTGTAATTTTCCCCAAAACATGTATGGAGCAGAAAGGAAACACCTGAAGAGGATAAGAAGGAAAATTGCTAGAGCCCTGCATTACTGAACACAGGTGCATCCAGAGACTGTCTGCTGAGGGGAGACTGCTCCCAGAGTCTCTGATCACCATCAGTGTCAAGGACAGGGAACAGGTGACTACTGCGGAGACTCAGAGTTCAAAGGCATTTCCCTTCACCCAAGGGTGAGTTTTTAATGCAATGTCTCTCCTCCTATGGGTCTACAAATAGTAGTACAACTTCCTAAATACCTTTTGATAAAAGAATATGCCATCCTTCAAAAAACATCACCCAGACCTTTGCTCTTGCCCTTGCTGACTAGAAGAGTAGGAATTAGGCCCTCTGCATACAGCTCAACTCAGAGCTCTCTTCTGTGCCTGGTAACTCAGGCTGGTAAAGGACATTAAATATTGGATGATGTTCGGGTCGTAGCTCAAGAAGTTGGGGCTGATCTCAGAACACCCTTCCTCTGATTTCTACCCGCACTTCCCTCTCTGGCCACTTCAGGATTCTCTCTTCTTACCCTCTCCAAATCATTCTACTTTATTAGAGAAAGGAGATTAGTCATTTCCAGGTGGATGGGCAGCGTGTGCTGGTCCACACCCTATCGCTGCCCTCAGCATTACAGTGGAAATGGGAGTGACTCAGCCTTCACTGCCAGCACAGAATTACAGTGCAATCCTTCCCACACTGTTAAGTGATTTACATACAATTGGTATCAGGGAGTATCAGTATTGCCCTTCCACTCCCTCATGAACTTCCATCCCATTTCTAGTACGAATTTCAACTAATGAACTAGTATTTCTCTACAAATTATACATACATATATATATATATATATATTTTTTTTTTTTTTTTTTACAGCGCTGGGACCAACAATCACCAGCTGCCCAGGTACCAAAAAATTATGCTTCCGAAATCTCTTGATGTCGATTCCGCACGAAGAGCAGTTGAGTTGCCCCGTGTGTGCCGCTCACGACAGAAGCCCTGTTTTGCAAATAGTATTTTTTAACTAGCTATCATCCC
Organism: Arctocebus calabarensis; assembly: GCA_963573935.1. Taxonomy (NCBI): domain Eukaryota; kingdom Metazoa; phylum Chordata; class Mammalia; order Primates; family Lorisidae; genus Arctocebus; species Arctocebus calabarensis. Next base: position 8,286 of record CAUYON010126346.1, read on the forward strand.
TTGGATACTCACCACGTTCCAGGTACTCTGCTAGTTTTTTGCCAGGGTTCCTTTTGCCAGCATGCCTTTTAATCTTCACAGTAGCCATACGGGATTGGTAGCATTCCCATCTCCCACTTATATGGAAACCATGAGTTACCCAAATCCAGCCAATAGGTAAAGAATCCAGGATTCAAGCCCAGAGCCGTTCACCAGCACACTGTGGGCCCTGCCAGTCTGAGGGCAGGAAAACGCCGCTGAACTGTCTTTGCTGCCACATTGATTTGGTCCCCTCTCCCTTCCCTCTGGGCGTGTGATCGCGGTAGGCAGACGAGGGGAAACGTGACAAAGCATCACTTCCAAGTGCACCTTCAGCTGTCACCTGCGAATGTTTTATATTTCTGTCTTTCTTATATGTAAGAAATGAGAAAGGCAGGAAGATACCGGCAGAAATCCTTCCACTTTGTAGCCCTATTTCCCTGTTCCTTGATAATGGGAGATTTGACCTTTCTGAAAAGATGATCCGTCAAGCTTGACCGATAAAACCCCCATCAGAAACGCTTCATCAAGCACACATGGAAACGGAACCAATTGAGTGCAGCTTGTCATTTGGAATTCGTCTCCTGACCTTCTGTTGGGAATAGCAGTAAAATAAATCACTCTCCCATCCTCTACAACCATTTTTAACCTGCACTAACCTATCGACAATGTACTGAGCATCTGTCCCCTGCATCAGAACTACAGTGATCCCTGCGTAGCACTCTCAGAAGGACCAGTCTGTGTCTAATGGTACACATTCCCCATAGCTTGGCATCTAATAGCCACCTAGTCTGTCGCTGGTGTACGGTATAATTGGGTTCTGATTCAGGAGCTCACGACTTTAAAAAGTTTTTTTAAAAAATCAGCAGCTTAAGGATTCAGTATTTCTTTTAGCTAAACAGGATTTTGACTGTGGGAATAGAGAAAAGACATTTCAAAGACAGCCTAACCTTTAGATTTCATATCAGTGTCACAGTAGGAGTCAGAAATCTTCTAGGAAAACTAAAATCTTTGGGGGAAAAAGAGAAATGGGTTGTATTGATTCTCTTCCGCTGATTCAGTTTTAACCCCATCTTGTAACAGGAAATACTGTCCCCAAGGACACAGGTTTCGGATTTAGACCTAGTTCATATCCTGATTTCTCGTACTTATTATCTCTAACTTGAGCAAGCTCTTTCCCCCCTTTAAGAATCAATCTCCATTTACAACAAATGGGTTGTGAGAAGTGAATGAATCTTCCATCTAAAGGGCTCACGTAGTGCCTGGCACAAAGTAAGAGCTCAGTACATGCAGCTTACAAAAAGTAAATAAAGTCTTCATTGTATTTTTCTAATCAACCACCACAGAGGCCAAAGACAGGCTGGCCTGCAAGAGATACGCTCTGGTAGCAATAAAACCTCACAAAAACACTGCTACGAAGCAGATTTTGCTATAAGGCTGATCTATTTAGGCTATATCCATGGAGTACAGTGATTATTGAGGCCTGTTTGCCTGCTTGCCCATTCCCCATGGGCCCCAAAGAGAAAAACTGTTCCAACAGCAGGGATAGATCTTTATTTTATTTATTTTATTTATTTTTATTTTTTGAGACAGAATCTCACTGTGTCACCCTCTGTAGAGTGCTGTACTGTCACAGCTCACAGCAACCTCAAACTCTTCAGCTTAAGTGAGTCTCTTGCCTGAGCCTCCTGAGTAGCTGGGACTACAGGTGGGCCACAACCCCTGGCTATTTTTTTGATGTTGTTATCATTGTTGTTTAGCAGGCTTAGGCCAGGTTCTAACTTGCCAGCTCTGGTGTATGTGGCTGGCACCGTAACCACAGAGCTACAGTCTGAGCCAGCAGGGATAAATCTTACAAATGTGTCCTTACCCTCAACTGAGCATTAGGAGGAGATTTGCCAAGATAATCAACAATAATTGGCATCAAAGGAAAAGTCTTTTGAACTCTAATTCAGCTAATTGGCAGAAAGATAGGGTGGGACAAAGGAAGCCCAGACTCAGAACTGGAATCTGAGTTCAAGTTAACTCAGTGTCACTAACAAAAAAAACTAGAACCCAGCTACTTGAACCACGTAGATCCACAGCCAAACCCCTGGATCAGATAACTTCTTTTCAAAATAAAGCTAGTGGGAAATTTTCAGGTGCAGTTTGATAATCTTGGAACAAAATACTAAAGGCAATGTTATATATCTTATCCCAGCTGGCAATCATGAACTCAGCATAGAACCACAAAACTCGCCCAAATTAAGTTACTTTACCAGGGATATATAATTCATTTCTGAATGAAACCAAGAAATTCACAGGCAACATAATGAAGGTTGAAAACAAAAATCCACGCTGTTCTCAGCCGTATTGATTGGAATCCAATCAAAAATGCAAAACAAATCTCAGTACATAACAAGCCGTAAGACAGAATGGGGAAGGAACTGGAAACCATTCTTCTCAGGGGTTCTCGACCTTTCCTTACGCCACGGCCCTCCCCACTCCATCGCCTCTGATTTTCAGTCACTTCTGAAAAAAGTGGGTCTGCTTCTGTTCACGTCCTCCTAAGCAAAGCACAGCCAGCCACTGGCCCTCCAACTTCAAGGAAGGTCACAGCACGTCTGTCTATGCTTAAACCCTGCCTTGATGTCCGTCTCAGTTGGGATAAGAGCTAACGTCCTCTCAGAGGCCTCCAGTGCCGTCCACGTTCATTCCGCTCACATCAGCTGTTTCTGCTCCCTGCTCCAAGCTCCACTCCAGCCGCCAACTCCTTCCCCGCCTTCGGAACTGCTAGGTGTAGGCAATGCTGCCAGATGTAGAAAAGGAAAACACAGGACTTTCTCTAACTTTGTAGTGTAAGTATACCCCAAGTATGACACAGCATGTATTTATATTAAAAATCACGTACTCTCTGAAATTCTCATTTCACTATGTTATCTGGCAAGCCCTGCTACGCCCCCACCTCGGGCCCCTGGCACTACTGTTCCCGCCCCTGGAACCCCGTTCCTCTGATATCTGTGTTGTTGGCTTTCTCATCCACTGCAATCCTTCGCTCAAATGTCACCTTCCTGCTGAGGCTGGCTCTAGTCACATGAACAATTAGAGTCTGGCACTTGTTACCCCCTTTCTCTGCTTCGTGTTTCTCTGAAACAAAATTATGTACCGTTGGTCTCCCCAACTGGAGAGGGGTCAACTCCATGAGAGCAACGCGGAGTTTTTCATTCTGCTCTGCTCACTGAGTGCATCTAGAAACTACCTGATGTCTACTAGGCCTTTTTTTGTTTGTTTTGAGACAGAATCTCACTATGTCACTCTCAGTAGAGTGCAGTGGTGTCACAGCTCACAGCAACCTCCAACTCTCTTGCCTCCGCCTCCCAAGTAGCTGAGACTGCAGGCACCTGCCACAACGCCCAGCTAAGGGGATGCTTTTTAAATGAATAGCTCTCAGAGCTATTGATAATGAAATGGCCAACAACAATTGCCGCCGATTCAGGAATTTTTATACTCGACCTTACATTCATTTGGTGACAACTAAGAGATGTCCCCCTCCTCCCAACTGAGGAACCGCAGAATAAATCACCTCTCTTGGCTACCCACAAAAAGAACCATCTCGCTTAATACTGACTTTAAGTAAAACCCCAAACTTCACACAAAGTGTACAGTGAATTTGCTTCCTTTGTCCAGGGCTGTACAGTTTACAAAATGCTTTCACCACATGAAGACCTACCAGAGGCCTCACATGCAATAGAACCAGATTCAAGAGAAATAGTTTCACAATGGGAAACATGTGGATTCCATGATTATAGTTATATTTGCAAAGACAATTAATACCCAACTCAAAATAATTCAGCAAAATCCAGACTACACGCACCTTGCTAAAAGTGTCCTCTTTGGAATCTGGCTGAAGCTGTTGATGCAATAACAACGGTTTATTGGTTTATTTTATTTGTTTATGAGAGTGTATTTGCACTGGATACACCTTGCCTCCATATGTGTCTGTTATGTGTGCACACAGGCACACGCACCGTTTTAAGAGACAAGTACCCTATACCATATTCCCTGAATAGAGTTAGCCCTTGTTGTTTGTTTGTTGAAGAATCTCACTCTGTCACGCTGGTTAGAGTGCCATTTTGTCATAGCTCACAGCAATCTTAAACTCTTGGGCTCAAGTGAACCTTCTACCTCAGCCTCCTGAGTAGGTGGGACTACAGGCACCCACCATACCTGGCTGAATTTTCTATTTTTAGTAGAAATGGGGTCTCGCTCTTGCTCAGGCTGGGTTGTTTTTGTTTGTTTGTTTGTTTTGGCAGTTTTTGGCTGGGGCCGGGTTTGAACCTGCCACATCCAGTATATGGAACTGGCGCCCTACTCCTTTGAGCCACAGTCACTGCCCAGCTCAGGCTGGTTTTGAACCACTGATCTAGGGTGTACCCTGAACAATTTTTAAAAGCTCCTTACACGTACCCTGAACAATTTTTAAAAGCTCCTTACATGAGACTAACAAACTACCAGTGTTGAAAGTACTATTTCAAAATCTCCCCAAATGCACAGCAAAATAAATAAGCCCATTAATTTCCCTATGAGAAGCCACAGTCCAGGTTTTAAAAGATCCTCTCTGGAATATAGTAAAACAGATGAATTTGAAAGGAAAAGGAGAAAAAAAAATCTCAGATTTTATCTAAAATCAATGTGTACTGTTCGAGGGGAAAAAAATAATCTAGGCTTTAATATAAACAAAGGAAGTTTCAGTTCAGTAACCCTGGGAAACTCCCCAATGTAACTTAGGCTTTCAGCGAGTCTCACACGCCATAACTGTGGCAGCAGAAATGATAACTGACAATGTGCTCTTTATTCACACCAAACGCGCCAGTGGACTTCAAAAGAAAATCAACATTTACAGTTTAATTACTGTTTATTCCCTGTATTCAAATCAGCTTTCTTTGGCTACCCCCTTTCTAAATGCTCAGAAGGGGATTTAATCATCTGATCTAATTTTTCCAAAGAATAGAAAGTTATCATTATGACAGTATACTGAAAAAAAGAATAAACACACCAATGCAAAAGAAAGTGATTAAGGGATAACTGTGTTGGGTTGTTTTTTTTTAAAAAAAAAACCTCTGTTCACAAAGCAATCTAAAGGGCATACAAAGGCAAGAAGGGGGAGGGGGAGGGTGCACGGGGGAGGGTAAAAGGAACACGATCCCGCTGATGTGCTCACCAAAAGCCCTGACCGAAGCGTTATACGAGACGTCCTTGTAACAAGAACACGGGTATCCCTTTAACTCATATTTTAAAATTAAAAAAAGACCCTTGGTTAGGTAAAGCAGTCATGTTTTAGGGCAATGATTCAGAGGTGTAAAAGACTGATACTTACTTCTTATATGAGTGTCAATATCTGCTTGTGACAGCAGAACGAGGTGCATCGGGGGGAACGTTACCGTGTGAAGCCCATGTGGGAGGCACCACCCACACCAGCGCCATCTGGGAGAAATAGACGGCCAGACACGTATGAAATTTCAGTTTTCTGCAGGACACAGTAAATACTAATCATGAGCAGGTGAAACTAGTTTTAGTTGTTTATTTAATCTCAACCCAACATAGCCAAAATAGCACTTAAATATGAAATCAATACAAAAATCATCACTAAGATACTCCGCATTCTTTTTCATGCTAGTCTGTGAAACCCAGTGTGTGTTTTCTACTCACAGCACTTCTCAGAGCACACTGGTCCCATTTCAATGGCTGCACAGCTACTCACAAGCCATAGCTGCCACTTTGGCCTGTGAGCAGGCAGAAAACATAGGCAGAAAATTAAAGTGAACATTTCCTCTTGCAGTTCTTTACTTTTTGACAAAGCACTTTTAGCTGTGCTACACAAAAAGCTGGGCTTCTTAGCCTTTTGACTTTTTGTGTGGCTACGCTAGAAGTAAGAATATAACTTGGCCCTTTCTTGTGCTATCATAATTTGTGTAGTTTTTCATCACCCAAAAAGAAAGAATCTGATTGAGTCTGGTTCTCTATAACCTCTGAAAATTAATGGCAATTTTCTCCAACCTGCAAGCTATCCATACAGAAACAGTGGCTTTGACACCTCCCTTACCTTTGTCAATAATAGTCACCCAGGACCTTTGAATGGGTCACTCCACCTTTAACAACGACAGTATTTGGGAAATGCTTGCTCCTGCTTAACACGCGTTTGAAGGAAGCTTAAGACCTTCTCCTGATCCCAGGATGAACATTCATGTATTATACAAGATCCTGACAATACAGCTAGCCTCTTGAACAATGCAAGCGACTGCCATTGTAGACAATGTTTTTACCATTCCCAAGACACTTGAGCCCGTTCTTAACTTTCAATGGCCTATCCAACAGCACTTGTTCAAATTTAACCTAAGTCAACTTTCCATAGTGTCTAGAAGAGATCTAGGCAATCTTTATCAAGGCATCTCTCCACACACTCTTTGAAGTTACATTATTTCTTAATCACCCTTTGGCCATTGGTAAATACACTGCCTTCTCCAAATCAAACAGATGTCTCCATGGATGATGTCAGAAGAGAAAAGTGAAGGGAACACTTGTATTTCTGCCACAAGTCAATACATTGTGACCTTCGCCTCAGCTTTCACGAAAAGCAAATCAGATAACTAGAAATGGCAGAGGGTTTGTCACAAGAATGGATTTCAAGAACCCAGTTATCAGCTCTGTCATTTACTAAGATCACTGGAGTGTAAGCATTGTGTGCTATGCAAATATCATTTGCCTTCTTTGCAATGGCTTCATTTTTCTACACATGAAGCTTTGCATTTTAAAGAATCTTTGTACACAGTCAAGCCCTAAAAGGGATGAAGAATTCCAAAGGCTAAAGGGCGTATCTTTTCCTCTTCTCTGAAGAATGCAGACTCACCAGTACAAAGGATTTATAGTTTTTTGGTTTGGGGGTGGAGGTTTGAGACAGAGTCTCACTATGTCACCCTTGGTAGAGTGTTGTGGCATCACAGCTCACAGCAACCTCAAACTCTTGGGCTCAAGAGATTCTCTTGCCTCCACCTCCCAAGCAGCTGGGATTACAGACGCCCACCACAATGCCCAGCTATGTTTTCTGTTGTAGTTGTCATTGTTGGTTAGCTGGCTTGTGCCGGGTTCGAACCCACCACTTCAGTGTATGTGGCTGGCACCACACCCACTGTGCTACGGGGGCCGAGTGGAAAGATTTATATTTTGATGTATGCACCTCACGTAAAACTGGAGGAAGAACTTGCCATGGATCCCTGTGACTTATACACCAAACCTTAACTCCCTTGTTATGTCGTCTGACCTCACGCAATCCATTTTCTCTCATGACTGTCATATAACCTCCCTTCAATTAGGATGGCGTTTTTATTGCCACGCACCCACTCTCTGACCCTCCAATGTTTTTCCTTCACCTGGAATACCCTCAACTTGTAAGTGAATCCATAAATACATATTAAATGTAGAAGGGGCTACACTTTTTTTTGTTTTTGAGGCAGAGTCTCACTCTGTCACCCTGGTTTGAGTGTGTCATAGCTCACAGCAACCTCAAACTTTTGGGCTCAAGTGATCCTCTTTCCGCAGCCTCCCAACTAGCAGGGACTATAGGTGTTCACTGGAACAGCCGGCTAGTTTCTTTGTGGTTTTATTTTTTCCTAATTTTAGTAGAGATGGGGTCTCACTCTGCTAAGGCTGGTCTTGAACTCTGCACTTTCTGCCTTAACACTTCTAGGTTTGAGTTTCAGAGGCTAAAATTCCCCAGGCTCCTTTGTCCCCAGGAGTAATAACCACCGCTTCGCCTGACATTGTAATCAAATTAGTGAGGATTCTTGAAGGAATGCTTGATTAAATCGGAAGAAACACTTTTTCTTCTCAAATATAAAGAAAGGAGCTCTTTAAAGAAGGAAAAAGTAATGGTATCAGCATATTTTTGTATGAAACATCTGGTTTTTTATTGTGGTGGAATATGTACAGTGTAACATAAAACCATTTTCAGCATTTCTAAGTACACAGCTCAGTGGCATTAAGCATAGTAATAAAGGTTGCACCATTATTGTACAACCATCACCACCATCCATCTCCAGAACCTTTTCATCTTCCTAAATTAAACCTCCATATCCATTAATGTCTGTCCTTTCAGGTCTGGCTTATTTCACTAAGTGTAATGTCTTCAAGCTTCTTCCATGTTAGAGCATATATCAGGATTTTATTCTTGCTGAAGGCTAAATAATATTCCTTGGCAAGTACAGACCACATTTTGTCTCTCCCTTCCTGGGTCAGTGGATGTCTGGACTGTGCCCACCTCCTAGCTCCTGTGTATAAGGCTGCTGTGACCGCTGGTGTCGAGTCTTTTGATAACATACCCAGAAGTGGAACTGCTGAAGCATATGGTAATTTTTTTTTTTTTTTTTTTTTTGAGACAGAGTCTTTCTCTGTCCCTAGGCCTAGAGTGCCGTAGCCTCATCCTAGCTCATAACAATCTCAAACTCCTGGGCTCAAGCGATCCTCCTGCCTCACCTCCCAAGAAGCTGGGATCACAGGTGCCTGCCCCCATGCCTGGCTAATTGTTTCTATTTTAGTAGAGACGAGATGGGGTCTCAGTTTTGCACAGGCTACTCTCAGACTCCTGAGCTCAAGGGATCCTCCCACCTTGGCCTCCCACAGTGCTAGGATTACAGGTGTGGGCCACCACACCCAGCCAGGATTCTGTAGTAATTCTACGTTTGATTTTTTTGATGTACATGCAAACTGTTTTGCCTAGAAGCTGACCCATGTTACATTCCCACTAGCACAGACATATATTCTTAAACTACATTAAAATATAAGTAGGCATTCAGAACCTCACTCATTGACACTTTACTGTTTGCATTTTAAGAGATGGTGTGAATCAGTTTAATTTCATTCTAGCATTACCAAGTGATAGTAAAAACAAAACTTTGCCACCAACCCCGAGCCTTTCTCAGAACGTGGGCACTGCAGGGACTCAGGGAACGTTAGCATCAAACATTCTTCCTGCTTCCAGTTTACTTTGGTCTTTCCTTGAAAGCAACTTTATCTGAGACAAATTATCAAAGAAAAGAATTCATTTGTCCTTTGAAGCTTCCTCTTAACAACCTCCGCTTTCCCATCTCCCTCATGGCAAAGTAGATTTCCCATCATTTATTAAAACAAACCAAAAAAGTTTCAGAAGTTTCCATGGCAGCTTGCTATTAAATGTTCATGAATAGGCCTTTTTAAAATTTGAAAAGTATTTGCTCTCCCTTCCCCGGTTATCTCCTACTCTGATCAATCTGGCATCTGCTAACGATTAATTAAATTTAGCCTTATATACTAATGCACTGACTGCTTCCGGCTGGAAATTAACTTCTTAAACCACTCGTACCAAACACTAAAGTCACGTAAAGGGAGTTTTTAAATACCTGCCTTGACCACTTCTCACTTATATTCATCTTTTAACTTACATTTCATGTTACTTTAGGGCCGTCCCACATCGTTGTCATTCCCTTGATTGTACTTGTGGATTTTCACTTTATCTCCCCAGCTACAGTGTAAACACCGAAGCAATTTCGGGATGTTGTAATTCTCTGTGTTCCCTGCATGTATCATAACACAGCACTCAAAGAAAATACTCGTCTGACTGTGGGATCACTTCAGGTTCACATTGGCTCGTGTTGTGGGCACTTGATAAAACATTCAGCAAGGATCTCTTTCCCCATCGGGGTAAATACATGATCCTTGAACTTCACACTTTCTTCAAGTACCCTGACTCACTAACTCCAGGATCTGAGCTGGTGATCTGACCACACTCAGTGACAAAGCCAGGGCACCCCTTACCTGGGTGTGCTGCATTCCTCAGTGGTTTAAATAGATTTCACCTGTTTTGAGATCACCAGACACCCAGCAACCGGCACATGCACAGCCAGGGAGGTGACAGCCACTCAAAGGTGGACCCAGTAATTCTGCAGGGAGGGCCCGGCTGGGGTGAGGCATGAGTCCTCAGCAAGTGTACTTGCTGGGCAAGAAAAGCAGCAGCGAATGCCAGAGCTCAGATGACCTTGTCACTATGAAAGAGTGGAAAGTGTACACGCGTCTGGTGGCACAAGTAGTGATCTTCCCTGGATGTGGTAAGGCAGCTCATCATAAATGCAAAAGGAGTTCTTTTTACTCATCATCGATGATGACAGTGACAACAGTGATCACAGCAACCAACTGCTGAACTTGAATTTGTACCAAGCAACTTGCTGACTTTGTCATAATAGCTCTGCAAGTCAGGTACTTCACAGGCAGGTTATTCAGATTAAATATCATTCCCACTTACTTAGGAGCAGTCCTGGTAAGAAATCCTAAATTTACTGGACTCCAAAGTCTTTGTTACATTTTTTATCAGTTAGAGCCCAAAGGGCTCTGAGAATGTTCTCTTTTTCCTTAGAAGAAAGGTTAGCACAGCTCTAAAACCCTTAAAAAGTCAGCTTACTGTCCTGATACCACAATTCGTCTAAAGTACTACGAGAACATCACCTAACCCTAACATGACTACATAATTTATCCAAGCCAGGTCCCTGTGACCTGGGACAAATTTCAAATCAACTGGGTCACCAGAAAAACAAGCATTAGCTGGTCTGCCCCAGGCAAAGTAAGATCTGCTTACATACGTATCAGGTCTTCCTACTTAATCGAGGACGGCAGCCCTATAAATGAATGGCCAATTGCACTTGAAGTACCAAACAGCAAATACGTTTTTAACCAGACCAATTGAGCTTTAATTTACATACAATGCAAATTAATTGTACTGAAGTGTACAGTTCTTTGAATCTGAATGATTGTAGAGAGTTATGCAATCACCATAACAATCAAAACAGACAATTTCAACACAAAAAGTATTCAAGACAGTTAATTCTCTCCTCCACCTCCCTATAGTTTTGCTCTTCCCAAATGTTATATCAAAAGAGTCAAATAGACTGGGCATGGTTGCTCAGCCTGTAATCCTCGCATTCTGGGACGCCAAGGCAGGTGTGTGGCTTGGGCTCAGGAGTTGGCGACCAGCCTGAGCAAGAGCAAGATCCCGTCTCTACTAAAGATAAAATAAACTAGCCAGGCATTGTGGCAGGCACCTGTAGTCCCGGCGACTCAGGAGGCTAAGGCGAGAGGATCACTTGAGCCCCAGAGTTTGAGGGTGCTGTGAGCTACAATGACACTCTACCCAGGGTGACAGACTGACACTGTCTCAAAAAAGAATCAAATAATGTAGCTCTGAGTTTGCCTTCTCTCAGGATTGTCTGAGCTTCCACTTGCGGTTGCCCGTCTCAGCAGAGAAGTAACTTCCCTTCACCACTACATAGACAGACGTTTGGGCTGCTCCAGGTTTTAGTGATTAAGAATAAAGACAATATATTGGCTCGGCACCCACAGCACAGTGGTTTCGCTGCCAGCCACGTACCCCGAGGGTGGCAGGTTCGAGTCCACCCCAGGACAGCTAAATAACAATGACAACTATAACAAAAAACAGCCAGGCATTGTGGCGGGCGCCTGTAGTGCCAGCTACATGGGAGGCTGAGGCAAGAGAATGGCTTAAGCCCAAAAGTTTGAGGTTGCTGTGAGCTGTGACACCACGGCACTCTACCCAGGGTGACATAGTGTGACTCTGTCTCAAAAAGAAAAAAAGACAATATGAACATTTACATAGGTTTCTACATGGATATATGTCATCTTTCCTGTGTAAATATCTAGAAGGAACAATTCCAGATTATATATAAGCGCACATTGAACGTACAAGAAACCACCAGGCAGCTTTCCAGTGTCTGCCCTGTTTTGCACGCCCACCAGCAGTTACAGGCGTCCAGGGGTGTCCTCGTCAGCGTCTGGGATTTCCAGTAAGCCAATCCGCAGGGCATCTGTTGTGGTTGTTACTTTCATTTCCCTAATGCCCAGTGCTGTCGAGCACCTTCGTAGGCGTTTATCAGCCATCCACGCACCTTCATCGGTGAAATGTCAGTTTAAATCTTTAGCCCATGGTGGACTGAACGTTTCTCCTATTCTCTCATTTTTAAGTAGTGAAAGCCTGTCATATATTCGGGATAGCTAAAGTACCTATTAAGGTTAAAAAAATGTATAATTGCGATCTGTTTCACAAGAACAGGAATATACTTAATACTGCTAAACTGCACACTTACAAAAATGGTTAAGCTACTACATTCTATGTTACGTGTTTTTTGCCACAATGAAAACCTGTATGGTTGCTGAATTTCACTCTGGAAATCAGATTGCAATGTGTGCTTTTCTAAGGAATCATCCAAGAAGCCAGCTGCTAATATCCCCTCTTACAGCAAGACAAATGTCCCAAACTCCAGTAAGGCCACAGAACCAGTCCCAGACCCAGCCAGATGAATGAATCCAACAGGGCACCAACAGGGCACTCCCCAGGACTAGGCACTAGGGAAATTCTTGGTGACATGGACAGTGGGGTAGCCAAGACCATCAGTGCCAGGACTGGGAGATAGGCAAATGTCTATGAGATACAGTCCTCTGGTTTGAGCTCATTTCTGCTGGGATGACAAGACAGAAAATTAACTTAAGCTGCACAAAATGAGTGCAGAAAGAATAGACAGTAACAATTCCAAAGTGCAAAGCAGCAAATGGGGCCCTGAGACGCCTTACAGAGACACAAAAAATGAACACATTTAAGAAGCAGTGAATAGGAAAACATTTGCTGGTGCCTTGGGAGCTCTTACTGTCAGACGCAGTCTCTGAGAAGAGTCTTACCTACCACACAGTATAGTTAAAAACACTAAATATATGTAGTGTTACCTGTGGCTAACACCTAAAAAATGCCCTCAAAATCCTAGCTAGCATTTTATCATTTCTCCTATTAATGTAGATATTATCTCACTTTTATTTATTTTTTTTTATTGCAGTTTTGGCTAGGGCTGGGCTTGAACCCGCAACGTCCAACATATGGGGCCGGCGCCCTACTCTGTTGAGCCAAAGGCACCACCCTAAATTTTAAACTTTTTGTTTGTTTGTTTGTTTGTTGTTTTGTGCTTTTTGGCTGGAGCTGGGTTTGAACCTGCCACCTCCAGCATATGAGGCTGGCGCCCTACTCCTTTGAGCCACAGACACTGCCCCAGATATTATCTCACTTTAAACTTTTTTATTTTGAACTAACCTTAGACTTTTTTATTTTGAACTAATCTCAGACTCACACAATAGTACAGAGTATTTCCTTGTGTCCCTCCCCCAGCTTCCCCTAATGTTAACATCTTACATAAACATAGTACGATATTGAAAGACAGGAATTTAACACCAGTGTGACATTATTAACTCAAAAGCAGACTTTAGTCAAACATCACCAATTTTTCTACTAACGTCTATTTTTCCTGGTCCAAGATCCAATCCAGGATCCTACATTGCGTTTGTTATGAACTCTGATTTTCCTCCCGTATTTCCTGATCTTAACGCTTTTGCAGAGTACTAGTCATGTTACGGTGGGGGGTGGGGGGGTCCCTCGATTTGGGTTCATCTGGTATTTTCTCCTGATTAGAATGAGCTTGCACATTTTGGGCGAGTGTAACAGAGACGTGACGTTGTGACCTCTGGGCATCATATTAAGTTATTATCTCAATTTACGGGATGAAGATTCTGAGGCTCACTGGAGGCCTTGCAGCTAGTGAGTGGCAAAAACCAGATGTGGAAACCAAAATTTGTCTAACTCTGTCCCTTGCTGCTTCTTTATAGGTAAGGGATAAGAAAACATTTGGAATGGGACCTTGTAAAAAGCAGGGTGGGAGGCTCTGGCATGCCAACAGATAGGGCTTACTCTGCAGAGACTAGGTAATGATTAAAAGAGCTTGAGCAAAGCAGTCATCTGTCAGAAACAGTGTTTGGAAGGAATAACCTCACCACAGTGCAGGTAAACCTCAAGATAGTGCAAGTTCAGTTCCCGGTCACCACAATAAAGTGAATATTTCAATAAAGCACATCGTGTGAATTTTCTGGTTTCCCAATGCACGTGAAAGTTATATTTACACTATTGTGGTCTTTTAAGTATGCAGTAGCATTATGTCTGCAAAAACAATACATACCGTAATTTTAAAAAGACATTATTGCTACAAAATGCTAACAAGAGCCTTCACTGAGTCATAATCACTTTGCGATGGAAGATCTTTCCTCAGTGTTGGCTTACTGAACGTTGGAGTGGCTATGACAATTTCTGACATATAAAATTATGACAAATAAAACTATATGGCACATAAAACTATAGTAAGTCTGCCACGTAGAATGACACTTCTGTTCATGCACGATCTCCTTGTAGCATCTGATGCCATTTGATAGTATTCACAGTAGAACTTCTTTCAAAATTGGAATCTATCTTCTCAAACCCTGCTGCTACTTCATCAACTAACTTTACACAATATTCTAAATAATAATAGAATAATGCAACATAATAGTCTAAATCTTTTGTTGTCACTTTAACAATGTTCACAGCATCTTCCCTAGGAGTAGTTTCCAGCTCAAGAAACCACTGTCTTTGCTCACCCATAAGAAGCAACTCCTTACCTGTTCAAGTTTTATTTCGAGGTTCAGCAATGACTGCTCATTTCAATTCTCTTGCTATTTCCACCACATCTTCAATCACTTCCTCCACCGAAGTCTTGAGCCCCCCAAAGTCATCTATGAGGACTGTAACCTGAACTCTTATATAGACCTGCTACCATGAATCACAAATGTTCATAAAGACCTGGAGCATGGTGAAGGCTGTCTAGGATGTTTTCAATTTTCTTTGCCCAGATCCATCTGAGAAATCACTATTCATGGCAGCTATGGTCTTATGAAATGTATTTCTTAAATAAGCCTGCAAAGTGGAAATTAATCCTGCAGAGTGGATGTTGTGTTGGCAGGCACAGAAACAGTAGTTAAAGCCTGAACATTAGTGACCATTAATCTCCATCAGGGATCTTGGGTGACCAGGTGCATTGTTAATAGTATTTTTTATTTTTTTGAGATGAGGTCTTGCTATTTTGCCCAGGCTGGGCTCAAACTTGTGATCTTCCTGCCTTAACCAGATTAACTGGGATTATAGACACAGGCCTCCACACCTGGCCCCGTATAAGCAGTAATATTTCTAAAGGAATCTTTTTTCTGAGCATTAGTTCTTAACAGTGGGCTTGAAATATTCAATAAGCCATGCTGTAAACAGTGCGCTGTCATCCAAGCTTTGATATTTCATTTACAGAGCACAGGCCGAGTAGATTTAACATCGTTCTTAAGGATTTGGTGATTTTTTTTTTGAGCGATAAGTCAGCACTGGCTTCAACTTCAAGTCACCACTTGCACCAGCCCCTAACAAGAAAGCCAGCCCGTCCTTAGAAGCTTTGAAACCAAGTTGACTTCTCTCCAGAAGTGAGAGTCCTACAGGGCATTTTCTTCCAATATAAGGCTGTTTGTCTACACTGAAAATATGTTGTTAGTAAAGCTCCTACATCAATTATCTAGCCACCTACATTAATTGTCTTAACTAGATCTTTTGAATAATTTGCTGCAACTTCTCCATCAGCACTTGCAGCTTCACCTTGCACTTTTATGTTACAGACATGGTTTGTTTTCTAAAACCTCATGAATCCACCCCTGCTAACTTCAAACTTCTCTTCTGCAGCTTCCTCACCTCTCTCAGCCTCCGTAGAATTGAAGAGAGCCAGGGCCTTGCTCTGGATTAGGCTCTGGGAACGTCACAGCTGGTTTGATCTTCTATCTAGAGCACTAAAACTTTCTCCAAATTAGTAATCAGGCTGTTTTGCTTCCTTATCATTCACGTGTTCACTTTTAATTTCCTTCAAGAATTGTTCCATTGCATTCACAATTTGACTAATTGGCTGACAAGAGAGGCCTCGCTGTGTGGCCTCTCTGAGGTTTCTATATGCCTTTCTCAACAAGCTTAATCATTTTTAGCTTCTGATTTAAAGTGAGAGGCGTGTGACTCACCCATGACTTGAACACTTAGAGGTCAATGTAGCATTCTTAATTGGCCTAATTTTTTTTTTTTTTTTTTATTGTTGGGGATTCATTGAGGGTATAAGAACCCATGTTACACTGGTTGCATTTGTTAGGAAAAGTCCCTCTTACAATCATGTTTTGCCCCCAGAAGGTGTGGCACACAACAAGACCCTAAGACCCCACCCCCTTACTCCTTCCCTCTCTCTGCTCTTCCTTTCCCCACCCCTCCCTCATTCTTCCTCTCTCTGCTCTCCCAGCAATAATTTTTTTAAAAATACATTGCTGCAAGCATAGTCAGATAGATTCATGGAACAGAAAAGAAAGTTTACAGATAAACTTGCATGCATGTGGAAATTTAATATTTAATAAAAGTGGCACCATGAAGGAGCCAAGAACAAGTTATTTAATATCTGATGTCAAGAAAATTGATGATACAGAGAAAAATTAAATGATTTGAATCTCATACCACACAGAAAAGTGGAATCTATATGAAATTTAACCTAAATATCATAGATGAAAACAATAAATAGAAGAAAGCTTTGGGATCCAGAAGGGGGTGGAGGAAGGTGATAAGAGAGTACATGCTAGTCTTTTCTCTTCCCCTCTCTCCCCCATGTGTCTCATATCTATGATGTGTCTCATATCTCTCTCTCTCTCTCTTTCCCCCTCTCTCCTGTCCTCTCTTCCCCCGTTTCTCTCTCTCTCTCTCCCCTCCTCTGCTCTGCAGCTTCCCCCGCCAATAAAGACCTTTCCTACAAAAAAAAAAGAGAGTACATGCTAGCACCAAAAATATTTTATAAAAATGATTATTTGAGACATTGATGTTAAAAGTGTTATATCACAGAGATTACTTTTTTTAACTGTTTTATTTATTTATTAACTGTTTTAGACATGAAAAATTTTAATTGTTTTTTATTAAATCACAACTTTGTACATTGATACATTTATGGGGTTCAGGGTACCCCATCTCTACTAAAAATAGAAAAATTAGCCAAGTGTGGTGGCAGGCCATATAGTCCCAGCTACTCAGGCTGAGGGAGGAGAATCACCTGAACCCAGGAGTTTAAAGCTGATGTGAGCTAGGTTGATGCTACAGCACTCTAGCCTGAGGCAACAAAATATGACTATCTCAAAAAATACAAACCAAAAACCAAACAAACAAAATTCAGGTAGAAATTTATGTACAAAAATATCCATTGGGCTCAGTGCCTGTGGCTCAATGGGCTAAGGTGCCAGCCACGTACACCTGAGCTGGCAGGTTCAAATCCAGCCCGGGCCGGCCAAACAACAATGACGGCTGCAACCAAAAAATGGCCAGGCATTGTGGCGGGCGCCTGTAGTCCCAGCTACTTGGGAGGCAGAGGTAAGAGACTCGCTTGAGCCCAGGAGTTGGAGGTTGCTGTGAGCTGTGATGCCACAGCACTCTATCCAGGGTGACAGCTTGAGGCTCTGTCTCAAAAAAAAAAAAAGAATATAAAAAGAGTATAGCAGAGTTGAAGGAATTGAAGCACTCAATTATGGAAGTTAAAGATGCAATAGAAAGTATCAACAACAGATTAGACCATGCAGAAGAAAGAATCTCAGAGGCAGAGGACAAAGCTCTTGAGATAACTCAGATAGTTAAAGAGGCAGAAAAGAAGAGAAAGAAAGGAGAACATTCACTGACAGAATTATGGGACTTTATGAAGCATTCAAACATATGAGTTATAGGTGTCCCAGAAAGGGAAGAAGAATGCCCCAGGGGAATGGAAGCCATACTAGAAAATATTATAAATGAAAATTTCCCAAATATCACAAAAGATTCTGACACACTTCTTACAGAGGGATATTGGACCTCAGGTCGCCTCAGCTCTAACGGAGTTTCCGCAAAACACATTGTGATGAACCTGTCCAAAGTCAAGACAAAAGAAAAGATTCTTCAAGCTGCCAGGAGTAAGCGCCAGTTGACCTACAGGGGCAAATCCATCAGAGTGACTGCAGACTTCTCTAATGAAACTTTCCAAGTAAGAAGGCAATGGTCTTCCACCTTTAATCTACTTAAACAGAACAATCTTCAGCCCAGAATTCTATATCCTGCTGAGCTAAGCTCTAAAATTGACAGAGAAATCAAATCATTTACTGATATACAAACATTGAGGAAATTCACCACAACAACACCAGCTCTACAGGAAATACTTCAACCTGTTCTACACACTGACCATCACAATGGATCAACACCAAAGTAAGAACTCAGAAATTAAAGAACAGAACCTAACTTCCACACTGATGCAAAAGATAAAACTAAGCAATGGACTCTTCACAAAATAAGATGAATAGAACACTACCACACTTATCAATTATCTCAATAAATGTTAATGGCTTGAATTTCCCACTGAAGAGGCATAGATTAGCTGACTAGATTAAAAAACACAAGCCATCCATTTACTGTCTGCAGGAAAACACCTAGCTTCAAAAGACAAATTAAAACTCCAAGTTAAGGGTTGGAAGACAATTTTTCAGGCAAATGGAATTCAGAAGAAAAAAGGAGTTGCAATTTATTTTCAGATACATGTGGATTTAAAGCAACTAAAGTCAAAAAAGACAAAGATGGTCACTTTATATTGGTGAAGAGAAAAATACAAGAAGAGGTTTCAATTCTAAATATTTATGCATCCAATTTAAATGCTCCTAGATTCCTCAAACAGACTTTACTCAGTCTGAGCAACATGATATCCTATAATACTATAATAACAGGGAATTTTAACACTCCTCATAGAGAGCCAGACAGATCCTCTAAACAGAAATTAAACAAGAATATAAGGGACTTAAATGAGACCCTAGAACAACTGTGCTTGATAGACACATATAGAATACTCCATCCCACAGATAAAGAATATACATTCTTCTCATAGGTCCACATTCTGCAAAATTGGTCATATCCTAGGACAGAAAACAAACCTCAACAGAATCAAAAGAATTGGAATTTTACCTTGTATTTTCTCAGACCACAAGGCACGGTGGAACTCAACTCCAACAAAAACATTCAGCCCCTGGCTTGGCGCCTCTGGCTCAACGGGCTAAGGCATCAGCCACCTACATCTGAGCTGGCGGGTTCCAATCCAGCCCAGGCCTGCCAAACAACAATGACAGCTGCAACCAAAAAATGGCCAAGCATTGTGGTGGGTGCCTGTAGTCCCAGCTACTTGGGAGGCGGAGGCAGGAGACTCGCTTGAGCCCAGGAATTGGGGGATTGCTGTGAGCTGTGATGTCACAACACTCTATCCAGGGTGACAACTTGAGGCTCTGTCTCAAAAAAACAAAACAAAACATTCAGCCCCAAACAAAGGCATGGAAATTAAACAACTTTCTGTTGAATGACAGTTGGGTGCAGGAAGAAATAAAACAGGAAATCATTAACTTCCTTGAGCATAACAACAATGAAGACACAAGCTACCAAAACCTGTAAGATACTGCAAAAGCAGTTCTTAGAGGAAAATTTATCGCTTTAGATGCCTACATTTGAAAAACAGAAAGAGAGCCCATCAGCAAACTCACAAGCCATCTTCTAGAATTGGAGAAAGAAGAACAATCTAAGCCTAAACCCAGCAGAAGAAAAAAAATATCCAAAATTAAATCAGAGATCAATTAAATTGAAAACAAAATAATCATTCAGAAAATTAATGAAACAAGGACTTGTTTTGTTTTGTTTTTGTGGAGAC
>CAUYON010126349.1:0-40175 GCA_963573935.1 Arctocebus calabarensis
CCAGCTACTAGGGAGGCTGAGGCAAGAGAATCGCTTAAGCCCAAGAGCTGGAGGTTGCTGTGAGCAGTGTGACGCCACGGCACTCTACCCAGGGCAATAAAGTGAGACTCTGTCTCTACAAAAAAAAAAAAAAAAAAGAAACAAATGAGAAATTAAGAAGAAAAAATGAGGCTTGGCGTCTGTGGCTCAATGGGCTAAGGTGCCAGCCATGTACACCTGAGCTGGCGGGTTCAAATCCAGCCCGGGCCCGCCAAACAACAATGACGGCTGCAACCAAAAAATGGCCTGGCATTGTGGCGGGTGCCTGTAGTCCCAGCTACTTGGGAGGCGGAGGCACGAGACTCGCTTGAGCCTAGGAATTGGAGGTTGCTGTGAGCTGTGATGCCATTGCACTCTATTCAGGGTAACAGCTTGAGGCTCTGTCTCAAAAAAAAAAAAAAAGAAAAAATGAGATGGCTTCACAGATATCTAACCAGAGTTCTAGAAGAAAAAATGGATAAAGACTTGAGAAAAAAGGCAGTGTGTGAAGACACAATGGATAAGAAATTTTCAAAACTGACAAAAGCCTTATTCAGATTCAGGAAGCCCAATGAGTCTCAAAAAAGAAATCCATGCCTACGCCATCACACCAAAATTGCAGATCCCTAAAGACAAAGAGAATGTGTTAAAAATAATTTGGGAATAAAGACAGATTATCCACAAAAAAAAATCTGATTGACAGATTAACTACTCAATAATAAGGAGGTTAACCAGAAGACAGCAAAATATCTCAGTGTGTTGATAAATTATCTTTCATAAATGAGGGCAAATAAACTGAGCATGGTGGCTCACGCCTATAATCCTAGCACTCTGGGAGGAGGCTGAGGTGGGTGGAATGCTTGAGCTCAGGAGTTCAAAACTAGTCTGAGCAAGAGCAAGAACCTGTCCTTACTAAAAAATATAAAAACTAACTGGGCATTGTGGCGGGTGCCTATTTGCCAGCCACTTAGGAGGCTGAGGCAAGAGGAACTCTTGAGGCTTAGTGCCTGTAGCACATTGGTTATGGTGACAGCCACATACACCGAGGCTGATGAGATCGAATCTGGCCCAGTCCTGCTGAACAATGACAACTGCAAAAAAACCCCAAATAGCTAGGTGTTGTGACAGGCACCTGTAGTCCCAGATACTTAGCAGTCTGAGCTGAGGCAAGAGAACTGGTTAAGCCCGAGAGTTTGAGGTCACTGTGAGCTGTGATGCCACAGCACTCTAACCAGGGTGACATAGTGAGATTTTGTCTCAAAAAAAAAAAAAGAAGATCTCTTACTTTTTTATTTATTTTTTTGAGACCGAGCCTCAAGTTGTCACCCTGGAGAGAGTGCTGTGGCATCACAGCTCACAGCAACCTCCAATTCCTGGCCTCAAGCGAGTCTCCTGCCTCCGCCTCCCAAGTAGCTGGGACTACAGGCGCCCACAACGCCCGGCCATTTTTTGGTTGCAGCTGCCATTGTTGTCTGGCGGGCCTGGGCTGGATTCGAACCCGCCAGCGCAGGTGTACATGGCTGGCGCCTTAGCCCGCTGAGCCACAGGCGCCAAGCTCAGGATCTTTTGAGCCCAAAAGTTTAAGGTTGCTGTGAGCTATGATCCCACAGCACTCTACCCAGGGTGATAGAGTAAGCCTCTGTCTCAACAAAAACAAACAAATAAACAAAAAGGCAAATAAAGCCAATTTCTTTTTTTTTAAATAAAGACATTTTCAAAAGATGAAAACTGAGAAATTCATTATAGATTTTCTTTCCTTTTTAATATCACAGGCATGCAAACTGTATGTAATTTCATATTAAGGAAAATTATCTCGAGCCTGACATGGTGGATCATTGGCTGTAATCCTAGCACTCAGGAGGCTCAGCAGGAAGACTGCTTGAAGTCAGGAGTTTGAGACCAGCCTGTGAGGCAGACCCCATTTCTCCTCAAAATAGAAAAAAAGTCAGCTGGACATTGTAGTGTGTACTTGTAGACTTAGCTATTTGGGAGACTGAGGCAGGAGGATCACTTAAGCCCAGGAGTTTGGGAATGCAGTGAACTATGATGATGCCACTAAACTCTACCCATGGCAAAATAATGAGAAAGAGTTCTCACAAGAAAGAATGAGAAGAGTTCCTGAGAGGTAGTGTTTGTAATTAGAACTGCTCCTTGGTATCTGTGCCTTATCTGACCTGTGGTTCCACATGCCTTGGATGTGCACCGTTATAGAGGATTAAACATCATACTACAACAGTCACCAATATCATAACTCATCTGTGGAATTACTGAGAACAAGACATTCTCCTGGCAAGCCTGGAAATCTCTTGTGACTTGGAAGGCAAGCCACCAGGTAACTCAGTAATCCTGGAGGAGCAAAGTTCAGGCCTGTAGTAGTAAGGCTATTGTTAAACATTTAGCCTTTTATGATAGGTCCTTGAAGGACTAGTGGAGAAAAATTGCATTTAGTATTCTGGAGATCATTTCCTTACCACCCCTGAAGATCATTTCCTTGAGTACATACTCTGTTGGCACCTAATGCCATCATTTCCCCGTGCACACAGCCCCTACATGTCTTTCCTTAGTAATCTTTTCTCTTATTATGTATCTTCTCAATAAAAGGACTCTGTGAGAAGTGCTCAGGGCTATCCTATACCTATGGTTAGCCTCATCTCTTGCAGCGTGTACTGTCAGTCTGTGTCTCGAGTGATCATTTATGCAGTCGCAACAAATCGTGACGGTTTCACAGGTATGAATAGAATGCACACTCAGGCCCAGTCACTTCAGTTAGTAGTACAGGTTATGATGAAAAAAAATGGAGACATCCTTCAGGAGGAAAAGTATCTGTCTTAAAGTTATTAGGCACATTAACAAAGATCATTTCAAGACCTTAATGATGCTACAATCATCTAGAGAAATGTAGAAAAGGTATTTCAAAAAATGCAGTATTAATTTATGATAACAATTCAAGAGCAAATTAGGAATAAAGCAATGGCCCTAACCTGATAATGGACGGCTACAAAAAAAAAGAGCAAGCATTGTAAGTATAAGTGAAATATCAAAACTATCTCCTCTAAAACTAGGAATAAAACAAAGGCACCTATGTTCACCACATATACTATTCTGGGAGGTGAAATCAATGCAGTAAGAATTAGAACTAAATAAAGGTTGAAAAAGAAAGAAAACAAAATCATTATTAATAAATATAATTATTTTTTACAGACAAAGGTATCTTTATTCATCAATGATATGATCATCTAGTTAGATGACTCCAAATCCAAAAGAATCTATAAGATATTAGAATACATGAACATTCAGCATGCTGGATGGATACAAAAATCAGCATCTCACAATCCAACTGCATGTCTGTATACCAGAAACAAAGAAAAAATTTTATTTAAAGATAATGCTATTCTAGCAAAAACACAAAATATCTAGGAATAAAATGAACAAAGGATGCATAAGACTATATAATTATTGAAAAACATTACACAATACCTATATAAACAGAATTACACCACTGAGAAAGAGAAGAAGATCAATACCATAAAAATGTCAGCCTTCCCCAAACTGATCAAAGATTTAATTCAGCACCAGTCAATATCCCAAATGGATTTCTATGGAACTCGATCAGCCAATTCCAAAATTTATATGGAGACGTCAAAGGCCAAGAACAATTAAGACACTCCTACAAAACAAGATTCTCTGGTAGAGGGACATGACTTACCAAATATCAAACATTACTACAAAGCTGTCTTTATGCCAGACAACATGGGGTTAGGGTAGGAATAGACAGACAAATGGATAAAAAATGAGAGCCCAGAACAGACCAATGTAGAGATAGGGGAACTTAATTTATGTTATATAAATGCCAGTAAAGTACAGAGGGGAGGATGACTGTGTAGTACAGAATGTGGCCTCCAAGAGAGGTCCTGGCTCCTGGGAAGGAACCTCTAAGCACCTGGATTTCCTAAGTGATAGGATTTCATTGTTATTTATGGTGGACCCCTAAAACTACATCTGTTAGTTTATGCTAACGCAATGACTCATGGTATGGGCTAGCGATACCAAAAAGACCAACCATGTAATCCGTCTTGGGGCTTTGGACTTTCAGGTAAAGATGGTGGGAAGATGTTGGAAACAGAAATCAAGCACATAGAAAATGATTCAATTAATCATTCCTATATAATGAAGCCTCAAAAAAACTGGAGATTGGCTTGGCGCCTGTGGCTCAACGGGATAAGGCGCCAGCCACGTAAACCTGAGCTGGTGGGTTCGAAGCCCGGGCCCGCCAAACAACAATGACGGCTGCAACCAAAAAATGGCCAGGCTTTGTCGCGGGCACCTGTAGTCCCAGCTACTTGGGAGGTGGAGACGGGAGACTCGCTTGAGCCCAGGGGTTGGAGGTTGCTGTGAGCTGTGATGCCACAGCACTCTACCCAGGGTGACAGCTTGAGGCTCTTGTCTCAAAAAAAAAAACAAAAAACAAAAAACTGGAGATTGAGACTTGGGTGCACTTCCCTGGTTGACAACACTCTGTGTGTGTTGCTACACATTAATAATGGGAAAATAATACATCCCTGGGGACAATGGAAGCTTTTGTCCCCTCCCAGATCCCATCTTGTATATCTCTTTTCTTTGCTGATTTGAATGTATTCTTTCCCTGTTACAAATGTGACTTTGAATTTAATAGCTTTTGGTGAATTCTTTAAGTGTAGTTTGTGGAACCCCTAAATTTGTAACTAGCTGGTCTGAACTGAAATTAGTCATGGGAACTCCTTACCTTATAGCTGGTGTCTGACGTGATGGCAGTTTTGTGGGGACCATTCCCTCAGACAGTGTAGTCTGCCTGATCCTTTGCAATGGCCTTTTCAATAAATGATGCCAGGATTATTAGTTCTCCACATGAAAAAATTAAAAGTGGACCCCCTACAATACACCATACCCTAGAATTAATTAATTAACCGAAGAGAGAGTTAAACATAAGAGGCAAAATGATATCATTTATAAGAAAACAACAGAGGAGAATATCTTTTTTTTTTTTTTGAGACAGTCTCAAGCTATCCCCTAGGTAGAATGCCATGGCGTCATCATAGCTCATAGCAACCTCTAACTCTTGAGTTCAAGCATCCTCTTGCCTCAGTTTTTCTATTTTTAGTAGAGACAGGGTCTCGGTCTTGCTCAGGCTGGTCTCTAACTCATCAGCTCAAGCAATCCACCCACCTTTGCCTCCCAGAGTACTAGGATTACAGGTGTGAGCTACCATGCCCAGCCCAGAGGAGAATATCTTTACCTTTACAGGATGAAAATAACTTAGTAAAGGAAAATATTATTAAATTTGGTGGCATTAAAATTGAGAGTTTGTACCATCATTTAAAGGTTACAAGTCAAGCCATGAACCGAGAAAGCATATACAGCACCTATAACTCACAAAGAGGAACAATCCACAATATTTAAGAAATGCCTACAAAGTATTATAGAAAACCTGGAAATATAAAAATCAACAGAAGATGTAGAAAATGACATAAAACAGTCATTTTTATGAGAAAGCATGCATGCCAATAAGTATGAAAAGGGGGTGCAACCTCATGTAGTACCCAAATGCACAAATTTGAAATCAACATAATACATCATTTTACACCCACTAATTGGGTGAAAATTTAAAAGTTTAATAACACTAAGTGTAGTGAGTTTATGAATAGGAATTGTAAACGGGTATAAACACTTCAGAAAACAACAACGCAGTGTCTATCTAGTAGGGATATCCCATATCCCAGCATTTCTATTTCTAGTTACATACCTATAAAATAGCAGTTCTTAACCTGTGGGTCGCAACCCCTTGGGGGATGGAACGACCCTTTCATAGGAGTGGCCTGAATACATCCTGCATATCAGATATTTATAATACAATTCATAACAGTAGCAAAATTACAGTTATGAAGTAGCAACAAAAATAATTTTATGATTGGGTGTCACCACAACATGAGAAACTGTATTAAAGGATAGTGGCATTAAGAAGGTTGAGAACCACTGCTATAGAAATTCTTGCACATGGCAACAAAAGATGATTCAAGAATGTTCATTGGAGTAATATATGCAATGTAAATGAAAAAAATATATTTTCATACACTGAATTCAGGGTACACAGTACCAAAAGTTCACAATATGAATGGATTTTTTTTTTTTTAATTGAGACAGAGTCTTATTATGTCACCCTTAGTAGAGTGCCGTGGCAACACACCTCACAGCAACCTCAAACTCTTGGGCTTAAGCAATTCTCTTGCCTCAGCCTCCTAAGTAGCTGGGACTACAGGTGCCTGCCAACTGTAAAAATGCCCAGCTATTTTTGTTGTTGTTGTTGTTGTCTCATTGTTGTTTAGCAGGTCTAGGGCAGGTTCGAACTTGCCAGCCCCAGTGTATGTGGCCAGCACCCTAACCACTGAGCTTCAGGCACTGAGCCATGAATGAATCTCTTGAACATACACTGAGAAACTAGTATGAGGAATCCATAAGATTTCCTTATGTTAAATCTAAAAAAGAAAATAAATGAAGATGCTTAACACTATAAAGAAAAGCAAGGAAATGCCAAACACAAAATTCAAAATCATAGTTACCTCTGAAGACTAAAGAAGGGTTCTGAATTGGGATGACTACAGCACACATGGGGTTTCTTTTTATTTATTTATTTATGTTTTTTTCCCCACACATGGGATTTCTAATAATAATTAACATTCTACTTCTCAAATATGGTGTTCAGTCATTTTCATTTTTTTTATTTTTTTGAGACAGTCTCACTTTATCTTCTCTGGTAGAGTGCCATGGTGTCATAGCTAACAGCAACCTCAAACACTTGAGCTCAAGTGATTCTCTTGTCTCAGATGCCCGAGTAGCTGGAACTACAGGAGCCTGTCACAATGCCCGGCTTTTTTTTTTTTTAAAGAGACGAAGTCTCACTCTGGCTCAGGCTGGTATCAAACCTATGAGCTCAGGCAATCCACCCCCCTCGGCATCCCAGGCTAGGATTACAGGCGTGAGCCACTATGCCCAGCCCATTCAGTAATTCTTTACATTGCACACATTTTCTACTATTCAGTATTTAATAAAAGCAGTTGTAAAAAGACAGAAATTTGTAAGGAAAAAGTCTGCTGCATGTGACCTTGGGGAGGCAACAAAGAAATCAATGAGGCTGAAGAACCTTATTCTGGTCTTCAACTTCCTTGCCAAATCACTGAGGCATGTTCATTGTCAAGAATGTTCTGAGAATGAACAACATCCGGAGATGCAGAAACTCTAGATCAGACAAGATAATATATGCAAAATAGACAGCTGTGAGGCTAGCAGTTTAAGACAACAGCTCCATAAATGCAGTTTCCTCCCCTTCCCTTTTATCCAATCCCTAATTGTAAATCTTTCGGATAAATTCCTGAAATAAGATAGTGTCCTGAAAACCAAGAAATTCTTTCCAAGAAGAAAGTGGCAAATGCAACTTACCGCCATGACTTTAGATTCACAGCAATTCTCTCCTCCTCGTCTGGGTTCTTAGAGAAAGAAAAAGGTAGAGAAGGGTACAGTTCCTTGGTAAATCCCAGAGAAGACTAGGTCAGAACAAACCCCTACCCCATTCCAGGCACTGAGAGGCCAAAGAAGCCTGCAATCCCACCACCCTCTCCCATCCTCAGAGGGAAAAGCAGATGACCTTACGGGCCCAGACAGGAGCCCTGTGAGAGACTCCCAGACTGTAGCCTTCTTCCTTCACAAAAGCCAGACGGGGAACTTTCAGGCCCAGCGTCTTACACTATGCTCAAGACTGTGGCTCCAAGACACAGCCTAAGTGGACCCCCTTGTCAAGCTCCCACATTCCTATCCTTTAGGCTGGGGGCATCTCTATAGGACTATAAACCTGAATGCAATGGGGTGGAAAAACAGAGAAGTGGAATTAGTAGGGGCTCTCCGGCTCAAACTCTGGAACCACTCCCACTCCACAACATATACCACAGGTAGCCCACAGGAGAACATCATTCACAGCCCTGGGGACTAACTAGTGGCTGCTGAGTCCAATCCAGATGGGCTCAAATGTGCAACGGGAGCTAAAAAGGTTCACAGCACATTTGGGGTTTTATTTTTTATGTATGTATTTATTTTTTGAGATTGAGTCTCACCCTGGGTAAAATGAGGTGGCATCACATTTCACAGCAATCTTAAACTCCTGGGTTTAAGTGATCCTCTTGCCTCAGCCTCCCCAGCAGCTGGGACTACAGGCACCCATCACAATGCCCAGCTGGTTTTTCTATTTTTAGTAGTGACGGGCGTCTCACTCTTGCTCAGGCTGGTCTCAAACTCCCCAAGTCAAGCAATCCACCCGCTGCGGCCTCCCAGAGTGCCAGAATTACAGGCGTTGAGCAACTTCGCCCGGCCTGCTGCTGGGGTTTTAGCTAAATGACTAGGATCCATCCACTGGCAGACCCCACTCAGCATTCCAGATAAGTGTACGAGTGTCTCATTCTCTCCCAGCTCTCCTAAAGGCGTACTCATACACTAGGGCTTCTTTCTCTTCCCTCTCTTCCGCCGCATGGGGGTCACTTTTTTCTTTCTCTCCCCTTCCCCTAACTCTCCATCACCCCGCAAAGTCCACACTGAGTCCCGCTCAACTCTAGAACACCTACCACAGCCCCGCAGGCACTGGTCGCCGATCAGCGTCCAGGCTGGGTTGCGCGCGGACTATGTAATAAAACGCACAGCTGCAATACCCTAGACCTCCGAACTTTGCCAGGCGGTCCCTGCGCCAGTGTCAAACCACACCCACGCCAGGCGAGGGCAAAGCCCTGGTACAACCCTCCACCAAACCGGGACACACTCCCCCTCCCAACTCTAGCGTACGGCCCGGACATACCCAGCGTTCCAGACCCCGCGGCTCTGATAATTGAAGCCCCAAAGTGCGCAGCGGTCAAGCCTGAATGCCACCGGTATTTAAAACGACAGATAAACCCCAGCTCGGCGCCCGGACGCCTCACTTTCTACTTTTTCAGGGTTCTTGCACTCCGCTCTGACCAAGTTTACCCCAAACCAGTGAGCTATACTGTCCCCAAAGTCCTGATCCTTTGCGTCCTAACTCCCGCCAGCTACCCGCACCTGCCAAGCGGATAAGCCCTCTGGGAAACATAGTCCGGAGGAGGGATGGGCCACCCAGGGTCTGTGGCCAGCACAGCAGTCTTTTCCGCTCGGACTTGTATCCCGTTCTAAGCCTTCACTGAAAATGAATTCCCAGCCCCGACTGAACCTACCCCCAGGACCTGGGCGAACTGACAGGCCCAGACATCAGTAGGTGGCCGCTGAGGGTAGCAAAAGAGTGCCAGCTGTGGAGGCTTCTGGGAGACCCAGCCCAAACCTGGGGGAGGCCGCCCAGACTGCCCAAGCCTGAGCGCGCGTAGTTAACCGCTGCAGCGGTCCCAGACCCGATGGTGCCCAAGACCAGGGAAGACGCCATCCTGCGTTCCCTCCTCCAGGAGCCGCGCAGGATCAGGAGAGGGTGGCCCGCGGATTAGGAGTCTTCTCCTACCCGGCAGTTCAGCATGAGTTCCAGAATCCTGGTAGAGCAGGGGCCAAGTCTGGGCTGGGAATTCATTTTCTACTCCAGGGGGCTGCTGGGAAGAGCAGTCTGCAGTTGGGAATCGGCGACGGGACAGCCAGGTCTCCTGGCTTCTCGCCACAAGTCCCGCCAGACTTGGCCTGGTGGAGGCTGAGCCCATCCGTGGAGGTGACTGGGACATCGCCTACTGACGACAGCTTAGTGGGTCGGGGATGTGACAAGAGAAGTGGCTGAAGGGGGGCAGTCTTGGACGCAGGGTGGGGACTACAGGAGGTTAAAGAGAGATAACCAGTGGGTGTGGGATGAAAATAATGGAATAGAAATGTAGTGGGATGCTATGTCCTTAAGATTAATTTCAGAAAGATAATGAATGGGAGAAATATGTTCCAGTTGTAGTTTAGGTGGAAAAATTATTACTAAATTCTACATGCTAGGTAATACTGTTTGGAATTTTTATAAACAAACAAGGAAAGATAGGCACTTGGGTAACAATATCTGTAAAGTTTAACATTTTCTTTTCAGTTTGAGGGCATTATATTTCTTAATATTTTGACCATTATCATTTCCTTCTTGTGAAATATATTAAATTTTGTTAAATATAAAATGAGTGTTTCTAGTTAACAAACTGGAAAACAAAATAGTATGAGAATGTAGAAATCTATAACTTAGTTCCAAAAAATAAATGAAACACAAAATGGATCAATAAAACAGAAACATTGGAAATGAGAAAAGTTAAATCACAGAGTGTAAAAGAATTTTTTTTTTTTTTTTGAGACAGAGTCTTACTATGTCACCCTCAGTAGAGTGCTGTAGCATCACAGCTCACAGCAATGTCAAACTCTTGGGCTTAAGCAATTCTCTTGCTTCAGCCTCCTAAACAGCTCGACTACAGACGCCCACCACAACGCCCTGGCTATTTTTTGGTTACAGTTATTATTATTGTTTAGCAGGCCCTACAGGGTTGGAACCCGCCAGCCTTGGTATATGTGGCCAGCACCTAACCACTAAGCTACAGGTGCTGAGCCAATGTAAAAGAATTTTGAGGCTATTATGTGCAATTCTATAATCACAGAAGAGGAAATAGTAGATTTTTAGTAAAACTTAAATTACTTATTTCTACTAACAAGTAGAAAACCTGAACATAATAGTAACCACAATAAAATTTACAGATATTTAAAAATATGTAGAATGAAAAAGGTACCATATACCAGATGGCTATAGCTGAGTTTTAGCTAATTTTTGGACTACTGATGATTACTCAATTCATTTATATCCTGATTTATGCTCTATAATGAACTTTAACTAGAATAAAACCTAATAAAGACAGGTGACAGATGAGTATTAATGAACTTTAACTAGAATAAAACCTAATAAAGACAGGTGAAAGATGAGTATTAATCAGTTTCACTTGTGGTTATAGATAAAAAAATCCAAATAAAAGGCTAATTTCAATAATGTGTAAAATTTACACAAAGAATTATATTGAAAGATTTCCTAATATTGGAAGAACATTAAGAACTGTAATGATAAAATGCATTGTGTGAACAAATTAAAGGAGAAAAAACAAATTTATATATGAAACAATGCCAACGAGATGATGTGGTAGACATGCCCCCTAAATTATCCAAATCCTAATCCCAGAACCTGTGACTAAACATACCTTACATGGCAAGAGTCTTTGCAGGTATGCTTTAATTAAGCATATTTTGAGATGGAAAGATTAGTCTGGATTATCTGAGTAGGGTCCTCATAAGAGGAAAGCAGATGGTCAGAGAAGAGATCTGACAACAGAAGCAGAAGTTAGAATGATGTGCTCTGAAGATGGAGGAGGGAACATGGAAAAAGGAATGCTGGCAGCTTCTAGAACAGGAGTCCTCAAACTATGGCCCGCGGGCCACACGCTTTGGTGTGAATTGTATTTGTTCCTGGTTTGTTTTTTACTTTGAAATAAGATATGTGCAGTGTGCATAGGAATTTGTTCATAGTTTTGTTTTTTTTTAATTATAGTCTGGCCCTCCAAAGACCTGAGGGACAGTGAATTGGCCCTCTGTTTAAAAGTTTGAGGACGCCTGTTTTAGAAGCTGGAAAAGACAAGGAAATAGATTATTCCCTAGAGCCTACAGAAGGAACACAGTTCTACTGACACCTGGATTTGAGCCCATAGAACTAACCCATTCTGGAGTCTGACCCCAGTCTCTGGATGAGGAACTCTTCCCTGAGAGCAGGAAGTGGTAGGGATGACCTGTCATTCATCAGAAAGCCATGCCCTTGATAAGACGGTCCTTCCTTCTTACTTGAGATGGTTTTCTTTCATCCTTCTCCTATTAGGATATAGAAACTCTTGCAATCCTTCTCCTGAAACTTTTCTCTTTCACAGAAACAAATTCCCTAGTTCTGGTCCCATGGGGTTTGGGTGTATCTCCAGGCAGCTTAGTGCCTTCTCACATTTATTTCTCCTTATGTGGCAGAGTGGAGTTGCCTCATAGGCACATTTACTTCAATTGTTTATTGTGTGAAATTTCAAATCTCCAGAAGGATGAAAAGAATAAAGTACAAAGAACTCTTATAAGTGCCTATCCCCTAGATTCATGAGTTGTTAAAAATTTGCCAGTTTGATTCTCTTTCATTTGAAATCAATTCCAATATCACTGCTAAGTATGTCAGCATGTATCTCCTAAGAACAGGGCAGTTTCTTACACACCTCTAAGCACAGTGTCTTAGATTCACACTTACCTCACACAGTAGCACACACCCCACATAACTCTAACACATCATCGTGATCATGGCTCAAGGAAATTAATAATTTCACAATTCATCCACTGTAGAGGACTGGACACCATGCTTGCAAAGGACAGTTAATGATTCTTATCACACTAAAAGGAAACGCTGAGAACAGGACAGTCTCCTGGCAAACCTAGAGACATTTTCTGACTTGGGGGCAATCCCCCAAGTAACTCAGTGTTCCGGAATGAGATAAGGTCGGTCACTCCCTAGTAAGCATGTGTTAAACAGTGATGCTTAGTAGTTCTTCATGAGGGTTGTGGGGGAAGAATACGTGAGGAGAGCACGTGGCAATCCTTGCGCATGCGGCCCTCATTCTGTTTATGTCAATTACCTTAACTCTCCACACCTGTTGTGTATAACCTTAATAAACAGCCTTTGTGGAGGGGGCTGGGGCTACCCTGCAACTAAGGTTAGCCCGCCTCCCGAAAGCTTGAACACAAATCCGTGTCACGCCTGGTTCCTTCCTGCACCTACCGAGACCGGGCCATAGGGGCCCTGGCAATCCACATTTGAATTTTTCCTAACTTTTTTTGTTTAGTTGGTTTTCTTTGAGACAGAGTTTTACTCTGTTGCTCAGGCTAGAGTCCCCTGGAGTCACTGCTCACAGCAACCTCAAACTCCTGGGCCTAAGCAATCCTCTTGCCTCTGGAGAAGCAGGGACCATAGGCATCTGCCAGTTTTTCTATATTTAGTAGAGAGAAAGTATCTCTCTAGCTCAGGCTGGTCTCCAACTCCTTAGCTCCAGCAGTGCTAGGATTATAAGTGTGACCCATCACGCGTGGCCTTTCCCAAGTGGTCTGACACATTTTTCTTTAAGCAGAGTTTTATTATGTTGCCCTCGGTCGAGTGCTGTGGCATTACAGCTCACAACATCCTCAAACTCTTGGGCTTAAGTGATTCTCTAGCCTCAGCCTCTCAAGTAGATAGGACTACAGGCGCCTGCCACAACATTTTTAATGTGTCTTTTAATCTCCCTTCACCTTTTTGTAGTCTCTGGACCAGCGGATCTCATGACCCACAGGAACTATATTAAAGGGTTGCAGCATTAGGAAGTTGAGAACCACTGCTCTAGACATTATTTTGTTTTAAAGAATCTAGTTTATTTGTCTTACACAATGTCTCTCACATTCTGAATCTGTGTAGTTTTTTTTTTTCATTGCTGCCTCAGTAGAGTGCCATGGCATCATAGCTCATAACAACCTCAAACTCCTGGGCTCACGTGATCCTCTTGCCTCAGTTTTTTTCTATTTTTAGTAGAGACAGAATCTTGTCTTGCTCAGGTAGGTCTCAAACTCCTGAGCTCAGGCAATCCACCCACCTCAGCCCCCCAAAGTGCTAGGATTACAGGTGTGAGATACTGTACCCAGTCCTGAATCTATATAGTTATTTCTTTTCTTTTTTTTTTATAGTTATTTCTTCATGGTAAAATTTAGGTAAAACTTTTATTAAGGATACTACATAGACAATTAGGTGTCATTCTTGTTGTATCACATCAAGAGACACATGAAATCAGGTCATTTTATAATTGGTGATACTGAACTTGATCATTTGGCTAAGGAGGTTTAATGGCCACATATGGCCATTTTTAATGCCTATTCAATATATGGTGTATATTACATTTTTATATGAATATATGTTGTTACTCTTTATACAAATATATATTATTCTTTCATATAAATATGAATCATGAAATTATATTTTGTATGTAGTCTTTTACTATGTATGCATATTATGGCATATAGTTGACACATTTTTACTAATATCTGTAGTTTCCTTCTCCAATGACCCATTCCATATTTTCATTGCTTTCCTTCAGGGACAACCTTAGATACACTCTGGGTTCATTACCTGATAAACTGACCTAAGTCTTAAGTCTGGAGATTTGAGTCCTCAAACATCTTGCATATTTTTTTCTTTTTATTGCTATCATTTTAACATTGGTTTTTCCTAGTAGGCAGAGAACAGGAATGCCAGAAAATTTCCTGAGTTCCAAATACAGCCTCCTTTACCTACATTTTGTAGCTGCAACCTGTTTTCTTATTGGCAATTAGGAGCAACTGTTCCAGCCAGCAGACTGAATTTTGTGTGTGTCTGCTTGTTGTATGAGTGGCAGAAGAAGCTCATAATGTTCAGGAGGTAAGTCTCATCTTCTAATTCAGTAGAAATGCCATTGGTATATCCCTAGATGAAAGCATTGCCACCTTGGGGACTAACATCACCACACCAGCAGAGATCATACTTGCTAGTGTAGGACATAAAAATTACTTAAGTGGCTTATCAGGTAGTAGCGTGAGCAGAGCCACTCCCACCTCAACCTTTCATTCCTGGAGCCATGTATTTTGGCTATAGGGGAAACATTACCACATAATGATCCCTGATACAAAATATATACTGCATCCTGAAAAACAGAACTCTGTCCTTTCAGGAAGATGTCTCCCACTAGCACTGTGACTGTATCTTTAGTATATCACTCCAACTTTCAGTTTGGGCCAGCTGATTCCAGGTGATGGAGATATCGTAAGACCAATTAATTCCATGGGCACAGATGCATGGTTGTACTTCCTTTCCTATGAAATGATTTCCTTGAACAGACAGAAAGCTGTCATACTGGTGGATGGAGCTTTCTGTGAGCCCATGGTCATGATGCCGGCAGAAGCATATGGGCATGAAAAGAAAATCTGTATCCTGAATATCTGTCTATACTTACAATGATGAATCTCTGTCCCATCTATGATAAAAAAGGCCCATTGTAATTGGCCTTCTTTCTACCATGTGGCCAGCTGGTAGAAAGGGATTCATGCCATATCAGGAACTCAATACTGGTGTCTGCTATTGACAAAAATTAAAAAGAAGGACTGTGCTAGCTGATTATTATTATATTTATTAAGAAAGAGTTTTCAAACATCCCTTGTCCCCAAATATTTCTGCATGTATCTCATTGGCCAGATTCATGACGCATGGTTCTTCTCACATGGTGGAAAGCATGAAAGGTTATCATTGATGATAAGAAACAACTCTGAAATAGGGCACCAGTCATGGGACAGCCCTCTGCCAAGCACAGTTAACAGAAACTATATGGGGAGCATTTCATAAAAAGATTGTTCATGGCTCGGCGCCTGTGGCTCAGCAGGCTCAGGCGCCAGCCACGTACACCTGAGCTGGCGGGTTCAAATCCAGCCCGGGCCCGCCAAACAACAATGACGATGGCTGCAACCAAAAAATGGCCGGGCGCTGTGGCGGGCACCTGTGGTCCCAGTTACTTGGGAGGCGGAGGCAGGAGACTTGCTTGGACCCAGGAATTGGAGGTTGCTGTGAGCTGTGATGCCACAGCACTCTATCCAGGGGGACAGCTTGAGGCTCTGTCTCAAAAAAAGAAAAAAGATTGTTCATGGTGCTCACAGTTTTAAATATAGTTAGAGGAGAAACAGCAGATGGTTATATGGTAACCCTAAAATGTCTTTAGAACAGTTATTAATTATGCTCCAGAAGCAGTTGCTGAGGCTTTGCATTGGCATTTGCACTGGCACTATGCCCAAAGCCTAAAGCAGCTGATATTCATCTGTATTTGTTTGTATATAAAGTTATCAAGGGCTAGGCCTGGTGGCTCATGCCTGTAATCCTAACACTCTAGGAGGCCGAGGTGGGTAGATTGCATGAGCTCATGAGTTTAAGACCAGCTTGAGCAAAAACGAGAATCCATCTCTAAAAATAGCTGGGCATTGTGGCAGGAGCCTGTAGTCCCAGCTACTTGGGAGACTGAGGCCAGTGACCTGCTTGAACCCAATAGTTTGAGGTTTCTGTGAACTATGATGCCATGGTACTCTACCTAGGGCAACAAAATGAAATTCTGTGGCAAAAATAAAATAAAATGGCTCAACGCCTGTAGCTCAAACGGCTAAGGCACCAGCCACATACACCAGATTTGGCAGGTTTGAATTCAGCCCGGGCCCGCCAAACAACAATGACAACTACAACCAAAAAAATAGCCAGGCGTTGTGGCAGGCGCCTGTAATCCCAGTTACTTGGGAGGCTGAGGCAAGAGAATTGCTTACTCCAGGAGTTGGAGGTTGCTGTAAGCTGTAAGGCCACAGCACTCTACCCAGGGTGACAGCTTGAGGCTCTGTCTCAAAAATAATAATAAAATAAAATAAAATAAAAAAGTTATCAGTCAATGCGCGGCGCCTGTGGCTCAGTGGGCTAAGGCACCAGCCATGTACACCTGAGCTGGCGGGTTCGAATCCAGCCCGGGCCCGCCAAACAACAATGACGGTTGCAACCAAAAAATGGCCGGGTGTTGTGGCGGGCGCCTGTAGTCCCAGCTACTTGGGAGGCGGAGGCAAGAGAATCGCTTGAGCCCAGGAATTGGAGGTTGCTGTGAGCTGTGATGTCACAGCACTCTATCCAGGGTGACAGCTTGAGGCTCTGTCTCAAAAAAAAAAAAAAAAAAGTTATCAGTCAAAAGGGCATGCCATGGTGGTTAATATTTATATGGCTTATCAAGCTAAGCAAAATGAAACTACTGAGGTTGAACTGACAACACTAAAAGTTAAGACTTTTCATAAATATATACCTCCTACATTGCCACCCAATCCAATCCTAGGTATTTACCCAAGAGAAATGAAAACATATTTATAAAAAACTTATACATAAATGTTCATGGTAGCTTTATTTGTAACAACCCAACTATTCATCAATGGGTAACTGATAAACAAATTTTGGTACTATTATTCAGCTACAGAAATAAACAGAGCTGGGTGTGGACTAGCCTGGGTAACATAGCAAGACCTTGTCTCTAAAAAAACACAAAAACAAAATCCCACAAAAAACTGCCAAGATATGTAACAATATGGATGGCTCTCACAATATTTGAGCAAATGAGGCCAGAGACTAAAGACATTATATGATTCCACTTATATAAAGTTATAGAACAGAGATATGAGTGGTAATGATATAAGGAATGAAAGGGAAAGATTTGGAATATTTTGTTATCACAAGGTACTCACACTACCTGTAAAGTGGTATAATGTTATTTGAAAATGGACTACATTGGCCACCTCCTGAACTTGATCTAATTTTCATAGACTGAACATGCATCATATGTCTGTATCAGTACAAGAGGCTTAGTTCCTTATTTTGACCACCTTTGTTCATTGACCAGTTTGTTACATTTCCTTGGATGGAAAACTTATAGAGGTTCCAGGGCAATCATTTAAAAAATTAAATATAATGTTTATACTAAGGAAGGAAACGTATAATATACTAAGAAAGGAGAGGAAATGGAATCACATACAAATATAAAATGCTTAATTAAAACCACAAAAGTTGGCTTGGCAGTGGTAGCACAGTGGTTATGGCACCAGCCACATGCACCGAGGTTGGTGGGTTCCAACCTGGCCCGGAACACCTAAACAACAGTGACAACTGCAACAAAAAGAACAGCTGGGTATTGTGGCAGGCGCCTGTCATCCCAGCTACTCGGGAGACTGAGGCAAGAGAACTGCCTAAGCCCAAGAATTTGAGGTTGCTGTGAGCTGTTACGCCACAGCACTCTACCGAGGGTGACAAAAGTGAGACTGTCTCTAAAAAAAACAACCAAAGAAACCCCCACAAAAGGTGATAGAGACAGCACTGGGGCAAGTGAGAGCCAGACAGGCACTGAGCAACTCTGTGCCTTGCTGAGGAAAAATAACTAAACATGGGCAAATGAGATCCTAAGAAGCTGAGAGGCAAAATGTCATCATGTGCATTCTTTTGCAAACTTATCGGGAGGAGCACAAGAAGCAGCACCCAGATGCTTTAGACAACTTCTCAGAGTTTTGTAAGAAGTGCTCAGAGAGGTGGAAGACCATGTCTGCTAAAGAGAAAGGAATATTTGAAGATATGGCAAAGGCGGACAAGGTTATGAAAGAAAAATGAAAACCTATATCCCTCCTAAAGGGAAAACAAAAAAGAAGTTCAAGGATCCCAGTGCACCCAAGAGGCCTCCTTTGGCCTTGTTCTTGTTCTGTTATGAGTATCACCCAAAAATCAAAGGAGAACATCCCGGCCTATCCATTGGTGATGTTGCAAAGAAGCTGGGAGAGATGTGGAATGACACTGCTGCAGATGACAAGCAGCCTTATGAAAAGAAGGCTGCAAAGCTGAAGGAAAAATACGAAAAAGATATTGCTGCATACCGAGCTAAAGGAAAGCCTAATGCAGCAACAAAGGGAGTCATCAAGGCTGAAAAAAGCAAGAAAAAGAAGGAAGAGGATGAAGATAAGGAAGATGAAGAGGATGAAGAAGAGAAGGAAGATGAATGATGATGATGATGAATAAGTTGGTTCTAGCGGTTTTTTTTCTTGTCTATAAAGCATTTAACCCCCCTATACACAACTCACTCCTTTTAAAGAAAAAAAACTGAAATGTAAGGCTGTGTAAGATTTGTTTTTAAACTGTACTGTGTCTTTTTTTGTATAGTTAGCACACTACCAAATGTGTCTTTAGATAGCCCTGTCCTTGTGGTATTTTCAGTAGCCACTAACCTTGCTTGGTACAGTATGGGGGTTGTAAATTGGAATGGAAATTTAAAGCAGGTTCTTGTTGGTGCACAACACAAATTAGTTATATATGGGGATGGTAGTTTTTTCATCTTCAGTTGTCTCTGATGCAGCTTATATGAAATAATTGTTTTTCTGTTAACTGAATACCACTCTGTAATTGCAAAAAAAAAAAGTTGCAGCTGTTTTGTTGACATTCTGAATGCTTCTAAGTAAATATAATTTTATTTTAAAAAAAACCACAAAAGGCAAAAAGATAGCGTACGACAATTCTTTGTACATTTGTACACTTAGCTATAATTTGCCATTTTCCCTATGGAATGGCAACTTTATGGGTAACCTTTGGGACAACCTGTGGAATTAGAAGTAGAGCCTGAAGATGTGACTGAATTGCTGCCTTCTCATGATAAAACTTGAATGGAGGGCGATGCCCGTAGTTCAGTGTGTAGGGTGCTGGCCACATAGACTGAGGCTGGCAGGTTCAAGCCCAGCCTAGGCCTGCTAACCAATAATGACAACTGCAACAACAGCAGCAAAAAAAATAGCCAGGCGTTGTGGTGGGTGCCTGTAGTCCCAGCTACTTGAGAGGCTGAGGCAAGAGAATCACTTAAGCCCAAGAGTTTGAGGTTGCTGTGAGCTGTAATGCCACAGCACTCTACCAAGGGTGACATAGTCAAAGTCTGTCTCAAAAAACAAAACAAAACAAAACAAAACAAAAAAAAAACCCAAAAAACAAAACACACACACCAAAAAAACTGGAATGGATAAGGAGTTGCTTCTTATGGATGAGCAAAGAAAGTGATTTCTTGCATGGAATCTACACTTGGTAAAATGTGTAGACACCGATGAAATGACAACAAAAGATTTATTAAATAGAATCTTACATAAATTTAATTGATAACGCTATAGGGTCGGAGAGGATTGACTCCAATTTTAAGAGTTGTACTATGTATAAAATGCTATCAAACAGCATCTCATGCTACAGAAAAATCTTTTATGGAAAGAAAAGGCAATTGATGAGGCAAATTTCATTGTTGAGCCCTTCAGTCTTTAAAGTTTATAGAAATCTTAAAGTAGCTCTGATCCTGCCCTCATTTCTTCTTTCTTTTCCCTGCTTTATCTCCTCCTTCCCACATTTCTGAGTGGCAAATAATCTTCCATTCTAGGATCTTGGCCCCTACCTTCCACACATCAATTTGATTCAGGACATCCAACTTCTAACATACTACTGCCATTCAACTTCTAATGAAAGAGCTTTTCACCAGGCCCAGTAGAGATCAATAGAACTTTGGATTCTCTTACTTCTTGAACCACTTTTCCTGACTCTTTGGTCTATGGGTCTTGTGATAATCAGATTTCCCCACAAACAAAATTAACTAAAACTCAGGTTGCCTTTGGGAAACTGTGAGCCAATTATACTAAATTCTAAGTGAAGGGCCATTCTAACATAATTAAATAAATCATGAACCTATCCTCCTGACATTAGAAAAGTCCTATACATCTTTCCTAATTTCTTATGGCAGAGTCCATATAGGAACAGAAACTCCCAATTCATCTTTTGAAAATCATAGGACAACTGCACACTTCCATCCAAAATATCAGAAAACTTTGATGTTTACTTCATAGACATTATATCTTAATAGTCATTAAGTGGATTTTTTCTTATTTTCCAGAGCTATTTCTATTTGAAGACATTCAAATATTAGGACATCATCTGGACTTGAGAATTATAAGGAGTACAAGTCTAATGAAAAGAAATGCAGACACCAGATCCATGTCTACAAACTTTGTCTTTGGTTTTGGTTGATATTTTAAACTCAGGTACATATAATTTAATCACAATCCCTAGGTTATGCACATGCTCACCACTGGTCCATGCTGAGCCCGTATTTATTTAGTTGGTTGTTATGGTAGGTTGTGATATTATAACATTTATTTTTTTTAATTACTTTCTAGGCCCCTCCCTAGGGGAGGATTAAACTTCCTGCCCACTGATATCAGGTTTGATAATCTGACTTCTGTGGGCAATGAAATGCGAAAGTGGTATGTGCGAGTTCAGAGCATAACCTGCAGGAGTGCTACATGATTTTGTAATTTCTCTTTTCCATCTACTGCAAGGCTGTAAGTGCTGATCCTTCATGCTAGGTCTTAGACTGAAGATATGTATAGCAAATGTCTTTTAATTTAGTAAGTCATCTTTTATTCTCTTCCAAAAGTTTCATTTAATGAAGAACCATTTTATTATTATATTTTAATTACGTTTATTTATTTTTATTTATTTATTCATTTTTTTCGTTGTTGCAGTTTGGCCAGGGCTGGGTTTGAACTCACCACCCGTGGTATATGGGACCAGTACCCTACTCACTGAGCCACAGGCACCACCCTGAAGAATCATTTTAAATGACCAAATATATCCATTCTTTCTTTTTAAATCAACTTTGTATGTTTTAAGAGATATTTCCCTACATCAGTGTCTAAAAGGTATTCAACTATATGTTTTAATAAGAGTTCTAAAGTTTTATTTTTAGCATTAAAATATTTCATTCACTACTGGGCGTTGTGGCAGGCGCCTGTAGTCCCAGCTACTTGGGAGGCTGAGGCAAGAGAATAGCTTAAGCTCAAGAGTTTGAGGTTGCTGTGGGCTGTGACACCATGGCACTCTACCGAGGGCAACATAATGAGACTCTGTCTCAAAAAAAATTTCAAAATAGCCAGGTGTTATGGTGGGCGCCTGTGGTCCCAGCTACTTGGAAGGCTGAGGCAAGAGAATTGCCTAAGCCCAAAAGCTGGAGGTTGCTCTGAGCTGTGATGCCAGGGAACTGGCAAGGGTTAAAAAGTGAGACTCTGTCTCTAAAAAAAAAAAAAAAAACAAATTTTTTTTTCAGTGAGATGCAGTTGATTTTTGTGTATTGTAGGAGGTAAGAACTGAATTTCATCTTTTTTGCCAAATAAACAACTTCTTATTCCATTGATTCAACTGTCTTTCTTTTCCCTGCTCACTGCCTCCATAATAAGTTAAATGTTGGTTACCTAAAAGATATACCCATATCCTAATCTCGGAAACCTACAAATGTTACCTTATTTGGAAAAAAGGGCTTTGCAGATGAAATTAAAGATCTCAAAATGAGATCATCCTGGATTATATGGGTGGCTCATGAATTCAATGGCAAGTGTCCTTAAAAGATACACACAGAAAAGAGACAGAGGGGAAGAAGAGACTGGAATGATTTGGTCACAAGTGAATGAATACTTGGAGCCACTCAAAGATGAAAGACACAAAGAATCTTCCTTATAACCTCTGGACCCACCAAAAACTTGTTAACATCTTGATATCAGATGTCTGGCCTCTAGAACTGTGAGATAATAAACTTCTGTTGGTTTGTGGTAATTGGTTAATAGCAGCTGCTAAGAAAATAACATATGATCATATACCAAAATTCCATAAGTGAGAGGCAGTTTCTGGGTTCCTTTGCATTCCATAGATTAACTTGCTTATACTTATGACAATATTACATATGATATTGGCTTTTGGTGTTATCAGGGAAAACTTTCACTTGACCACTGAATAACATGTAGTGACTGGATGACCAAAGGCAAGTAAAATGAAAGTGAAAAGAAGATAGATTTGAATGCAGTTATTCAACAGGACAGAAACCATCACTGCTTTCCAGGAACAAGTTCTGCTTGGTCACGGTATATTATTATTTTTAATAGGTTACTGAATCTGTTTTTTATATATTTTTGTTGAGGATTTTACATCAATATTCATAGGAGGCATTAACTTATAGCTTCCTTTTCTTGTAATGCCTTTATTTGGCTTTGCTATCAGAGTAATTCTGGCCTGCTAGAATGAGTTAAAACATGTTTCTTACTCTTCAAAATTTTGATAGTATTTGAGAAGGGTTGGTGTTTCTTTGTTATATTTTGTAATTTTTTTTTACTGAGAACTAGGTATTTTGAGTATTATGTGTGCTACATTTGAAATCTAATTATTCCACTCCCCAGGAATTTCTGAATATTACTTGTTGAGGGCTGGAACAATCCATCTATGACTTTGCCAAACTATTTCTGAAAAGTGTAAATTCATTGTTGTCCTTCTTGTGTGTGGTTACTACAGTTTTTGTTCTACCGTCCCTGTGGTCAGCAAGTAAATATGCAAAGGTTTCCTTAAATGTATGGTTCCCTAAAATGGGGAAGGGGATGATTTCAAGTACACAGGAGGATGTGCATAGGTACACAGGAGGATGTGCATAGGGTATATACAAATGCCGCCTCATTTTATACAAGGGACTTAAATATCTGTGGATTTTGAGATCCATGGGGAATCTTGGAGCTAATCCCCCACAGATGAGGGGATGACTATACATTATTGAATCCAAAACACTCAACTACTATAATAGCATTGGGTAAATCAATTATGAATGTAGCATAAAAGATGAAAGCCGTAACTACTCAAAACTACCTAAAGCTACAATAATTAATTAAGGAATACAAATTACAAAAAGATGTTAAGTGTGACATCAAAAATATTATATAAAATGGGGAAATAAAAATGTAGAATTTGCATAAGTGATTATAATTAAGTTATCAAATTAAAACAGCCCATTATAAGTACAAAATGTGTTATGTAAGCTGCAGGGTAACCCAAAAGCAAAAGCCTACAATAGAGGCACCAAAGGTTTTTAAAAAAGATCCAAACCATATCATCACAGAAAGCCATCAAGTCACAAAGGAAGAAAGCAAGAAAGGAACAAAAGAAAAAAGGATCTACAAATAACCAGAAAACAGTGAACAAGACAGCATTAGTAAGTCCTCCTTAATAATGTAAATGAATTAAATTTTTGTTTTCTTTTTTTTTTAGAGACAGAGTCTCACTATGTTGCCCCCAGTAGAGCTGTGACGTCACAGCTCACAGCAATCTCAAACTCTTGGGCTTAAGCAATTCTCTTGCCTCAGCCTCCCAAGTAGCTGAAACTACAGGTGCCTGCCACAACGCCCAGCTATTTTTTTTTTTTGGTTGCAGTTGTCATTGTTGTTTAGCTGGCCCGGGCCAGATTCGAACCAGCCAGCCTGGGTGTATGTGGCCGGCCCCCTCCTCATTGAGCTACAGGTGACGCCTATGGATTAAATTCTCTAATCCAAAGCCTCAACTGATAAGAAACAAGACCCAATTTTATGCTGCCTATAAGAGACTCACCTTAAAGGACACACACAGACTGAAAAAAATATACCATGCAAATGGAGTGGGGAGGGGAGAGAGCAGGGGTAGATATAATTACATTTATCCATTTATTTATTTATTGAGACAGAGTCTCACTCTGTCACCATGAGTAGAGTGCTGTGGCATCAT
This sequence comes from Arctocebus calabarensis, assembly GCA_963573935.1. Taxonomy (NCBI): domain Eukaryota; kingdom Metazoa; phylum Chordata; class Mammalia; order Primates; family Lorisidae; genus Arctocebus; species Arctocebus calabarensis. The sequence continues at coordinate 24,257 of CAUYON010126349.1, forward strand.
AGCTCACAGCAACCTCAAACTCCTAGGTTTGAGTGATCTTCTTGCCCCAGCCTCCCAAGAAGCTGGGACTACAGGCCCCCGCCACAAGGTATAGCTGGTTTTTCTATGTTTAGTAGAGACAGGGTCTTGCTCTTGCTCTTGCTCAGGCTGGTTTTGAACTCCTGAGCTCAGGTGATCCACCTGCCTTGGCCTCATGGAATGCTGAGATTACAGGTATGAGTCCTACACCTGGCCTAGTTCACACCTGGCCTATACTTACTTTTGACAAAATAGAATTTAGGATAAAAATTGTGAAAATATACAAAGAAGGTCATTATAAGAGTTAATTTATCAAGAGAAGATAAAAATTATAAACATTTATGTTTCCAACATCAAAGCACTGAAGACAAATGAAAATGGAAACACAACACACCAAAACTTATGGGATGCAGCAAAAACATTTCAGAAGGGGAAGTTCACAGCACTAAATACCTAAATCAAAAAAGATCTCAATCAACTTAACATTATGCCTCAATAATTAGTAGAAGAATAAACTGAACTCCATGTTAGCAGAAGGAAGGAAATAAGAAAGGTCAGAGCAGAAAAAAATAAAGATTAGAAAAATTCAAAAGATCAACAGATTTGAGAGTTGGTTTTTGAAAAGGTAAATGAAATTTGAAAAATCTAAGCTAGACTAAAAAAAGAAAGACGATCCAAATCACAAAGGAAAGAGGAACTTACTTTGATTTGATTAATGATTTTGTCAGATGTTAACTCAGTCACTCATACCTATCTTATTATTTCTACCCCTTAGGACTGAGGGAAAAAATGAATTTACAGAGACCAAATTATATCTGCTTGCTGGCATACAATTAGTAAAAACATCCTTCTAAGACTTCAGATTCAGGTTCACTCTCAGGCACTTATCTCATTTGATAAGCTCAGCCAGTCTTAGGTGAGAGAGAGGTCCAAAGAAAAACCTAATGTGGAGGCAAAATTTTCGATTTCTCTGTTGACTCCAAAGCTACATACAGAAAACAGCAGAAAATTTAAGGAATGAAGTATGGGCCAAATAAATAAGACAAATCACAAAGAAAAACAATAGCTTAGACAAAAAAATAATGTTTTATGAACACTTACATGGGGGTTTCTTATGTAGGTAATATATTAAATTTGAAAAAAAATATTTTTTAAAAAAAGGTCAACAAAATATTAGGTATGTTGGCAAAATTGGACTTGGCACAAAACCTATTTAAGAAGAGACTATCGCTGGGCAAGGTAGCTCATGCCTGTAATCTTAGTACTCTGGGAGGCTGAGGCAGATGGGATTGCCTGAGCTCACTGGTTTGAGACTAGCCTGAGCAAGAGTGAGACCCCATCTCTAAAAATATCAGGGCATTGGCTCAGCGCCCATAGCACAGTGGTTACGGGGCCAGCCACATACACTGAGGTTGGCAAGTTCAAATCCCGCCCAGGCCAGCTAAACAACAATGACAACTACAACAAAAAATAGCCAGGTGTTGTGGCAGGTGCCTGTAGTCCCAGCTACTTGGGAGGTTGAGACAACAGAATCACTTAAGCCCAAGAGTTTGAGGTTACTATGAGCTGTGATACCACAGCACTCTCCTGAGGGCAACATAATGAGACTCTGTCTCCAAAAAAAAAAAAGAAAGGAAAGAAAAGAAAAATAGATTAGTGTTGTGGCAGGCACCTATAGTCCCAACTACTTAGGAAGCTGAGGGAAGAGAATCGCTTAAGTCCAAGAGTTTGAGGTTACTGTGAGCTGTGATGCCTCAGCACTCTACCGATGGTGACATAGTGAGACTCTGTCTGAAAAAAAAAAAAAAAAGTAAGAGACTATGAAATGACAATATTCATTTAGATATTTAAGTTTTGGAATTGTAATGTTTGTTTTCATTAAAATCTATTCCTGCTATTTAGACAAATCACTGTCAATCTTCAAAAATACTTAATGACATTTAAAATTGATACTGTCATGGCTGTATTTTATAACTTTAGTTTAAAAAAATTACTTTTGTGAAATCATCTTTTAAAAAGTACAGTTACGGTCCAAGTATAAAAGCTAAAAATCCTTTTTGACCAACATTCTTAATTCTCATTTTCATTAACAGTTGTCTATATAGGAAACAATACTGTAGAGATGGCATAATAAAAAAATTACCAAAGGGCTGATTCATGTTTTGTTACAGAGAATGAGACTCTTAGAGGAACTCTGTTATTGCTGCTCAGGGTATAAGACTACCATGACTTCCAGTCAAATCTAGATAGGATGCGTAAGTTAAAGACTGTGAAAAAAAATAAAACAGCCTGCAAGTTAAAACTGAGACAATTTTATACAATTGCTTGTGGCACTATCAGAAAATAAAAAAAGTTCTCATTTCAAAATACTGTAAAGAATTAGGCTGGGCATGTCAGCTCATGCCTATAATTCTAGCACTCTGGAAGGCCGAGGCACGTGGACTGCTTAAGCTCAGGAGTTCAAGACCAGTCTGAGCAAGAGCGAGACCCTGTCTCTAAAAATTATAAACTGAATCAAGAGGACCACTTGAGCCTAAGAGTTCAAGGTTGCTGTGAGCTGTGATGCCATAGCGCTCTACCAGGGGTGACAGAGTGAAACTTTGTCTTAAAAAATATATATATATATGTGTGTGTGTGTGTATGTATGCAAATAACAGTTATATTAATGCCTATGCTGGTTGTATGGAAAATCACAAGGCAACAAAACTAATATATCAAAGTCAATTTCTCAAGTAAATCTTATTCTCTCCCTAAGTACTCTAAATAGACTGCTAATTAGTTAGCTATGAACCTAACAAATTTGTTGCCAAATAATGCTAGAAACACTATGTGAACAGAGACCATGATTAGACCATTATGCCCTGAACTAGTAAATAGAAATACATTTAATTTATTACACTGGCATCTGATTTTCAAATGTTTAATAGTTAAATATTTACTTGAATCTATGATATTAGTGGAAAGATGAATCCAATTTTAGAAATGTTAAAATGTAAAAAAAAAGTGCACCACAGAATTGATAAAACATGGTAATTTCACGTTATACAGTAAACAGAATTATTCTATTTACTAATTTTCTGGAATTTTTTTAATGTAATATTTGAGCATCTGATAGGAGATATGAATCCACTATTTTTTTTAAGAGGTAAGACAGGATTTTATTAGACAGAAAAGAATACAGAAGGAGTAAAAAAGCTTCTGGCAAAGGGGAAGACCCAAGTCGGATGTCTCCCTGATATGAATCCATTATAACATTTTATTCTTTGGGGACAAGCTTCCCCAGGCCACTAATTCTGAGAAACAGCTAGAAAAGCACTAAATTATAACAAAACATTCATATTATCATTATGTATCACTATCTTACACAATTTATTTTATACACTATATCACTACTAGTCATTTTTTAAGGCATAAAAATTAACAAGCAAAGCTAAAGGTCCCCTTCTAATCAACACCCCCAAACTCAACTTTCTGCCAGAAACAAAGACTATCAATAATTTGGTATGTATCCTTTAGTTCATTTAAATAGTTTTACATACCTTATAAAAAAAATAGTTCATAAATGATCTCATTCCAAATTATAAGAATGTCATTACATATTTCAATTGTGTCTTTGTGTTTTGCACTCAACATGTCTTCAATGACTATTATGTAATTACACATTACATAATATGGATCTAGTTCATTGCTTTTAACTGCTGCATACTATTCTATTATTTGGATATATTATTTTATTGATTACCACATTCATGAATAAATTTTTTCAATTTTTATATATATGTGTATATATATATATATATATTTTTTTTCCCTTTTCCTTTTTTTGAGACAGGGTCCCACTATGTTATCCATGCTGGTCTCAGAATCCCAGGCTCAAGTGACACTCCTGTCTCAACCTCCCAAGTAGCTGGGACAATAGCTATAGGCACATGCCACTGCATCTGGTAAAATATATGTATTTATTCTGCAATATTTCTGAGTTTATATAGGATGTATATACAGAAGTGGACTTGTAAGGTCTTTTTGTCTTTTAAATGAAATGGTTCCTAGCCTCCACAGATAACATCCTCAATATTTTCTCAATAGTTTCTGAATTTGGCTTTTCACATTGCAGTATTCAAATCCATTAGAAAACTATTTCATTACATGTTGTCAGGTTATATGTAATTTTATGTTATTTTGCTTAACATGGAGAATCAAATACTCCAACAATTTTTATTGACTAGGCTGTCATTTCCATACTAATGTCAGGTCTAACATACATCAACTCAAGTTCACATATTCATGGGTCTGTTTCTAGGACCTCTATGTCTTAAAATCTGCTGTGTAGTTCCTGATGCACTTATACCACATACTTTATTAAAAACTGTAACTATTGATGTGTAGTATATGGTGAAGGTATCCCCTCTGCTCTTTTTCAAAATTGTCTCAGCAATCTATAGACTTCTATTTCACCTAAGTTTTATTATCATTTTGTAAAGATCCTAGAAAATTGTTAGATTTTGTTTTAAACTCCATTCAGTCTATTGATTTTTAGAATTTAGACTTTTATGATACTGAGCTTATATAACTATGTATATGGTATTTTTCTTAATTTATTCAAGTCTTAAAACCTTTAATGAAGTACTGTAATTTTTCCATAAAGATCTCGTTCATTTTTTTGAGCTTACACTAAGATATTTTAAATAAAACATAGGTTGAATTTAAGAGACAGTCTTCCTTCAATTAGTACACTTGGCGTTTCTCACCTGTATGACATCTCTTATGTATAGAAAGGGATGCTCTTTGAGAGAATGCTTTCCCACATTCATTACAATCAAAGGGTTTCTCACCAGTATGACTTCTCATATGTATAATAAGTAATGAGCATTGAGAAAAGGCTTTTCCACATTTATTACATTCATAAGGTTTCTCCCCCGTATGACTTCTCACATGAAGAGTAAGGGATGAGATTCGAGAGAAGGCTTTACCGCATTCATTACATTTAAATGGTTTCTCTCCAGTGTGAATTTTTTCATGCTCAAGAAGATTTTGTCTCTGACTAAAAGCTTTCCCACATTGATTACAATGATAGGGTTTCTCTCCAGTATGAATTTTTTCATGTTCAGTGAGATTTGATTTCTGACTAAAGGCTTTCCTACACACTGTGCATACATAGGGTTTCTCGCCAGTATGAATTCTCTGGTGTCGAATGAGGTTTGACATCTGTATAAAGGCTTTCCCACACTCATTGCATTCATAAGGTTTCTCTCCAGTATGAATTTTCTGATGTGTAATAAGATTTTCTTTCCGGCTGAAGGCTTTCCCACATTCATTACATTCATATGGTTTCTCAGCTGTATGATTTCTCATATGTACAGTAAGGGATGAACTTTGAGAGAAGGCTTTCCCACATTCACTACATACATAGGGTTTTTCACCAGTATGACTTCTCATATGTATAATAAATACTGAGCATTGAGAGAAAGCTTTTCCACATTTATTACATTTGTATGGTTTCTCCCCTGTGTGACTTCTCATATGTAGAGTAACAGATGACATTCGAGAAAAAGCTCTACCACACTCATTACATGCATAAGGTTTCTCCCCAGTATGAATTTTCTCATGTTCAATAAGATTTTGCTTCTGGCTGAAGGATTTCCCACATTCCTTGCATTCATAGGGTTTTTCTCCAGTGTGAATTCTCTCATGTTCAATGAGATTGGATTTCTGACTGAAGGCTTTCCAACAATCCTTACATGCATAAGGTTTCTCACCAGTATGAATTCTCTGGTGTCTAATAAGGTTTGACATCTGAATGAAAGCTTTTCCACATTCATTACACTTATACGGTTTTTCCCCAGTATGAATTTTCTGATGTGTAATAAGATTTTCCTTCCTGCTGAAGGCTTTTCCACATTCCTTACATTCATAGGGCTTCTCTCCAGCATGAATTCTCTCATGTCTCATGAGGTCAAATTTATGACTGAAGTCTTGTCCACACCGATTACACTTAAATGGGGATACAACATAGGACGAGCAATGGTAAAATAGTTTCTCGTACTCATTACATGCATAATTTTTCTCTTTTATACAGCCTTTCTCATAACTATTTAAGCCTAAATTATGTTCCAAACCCTTATCAAGTGAGTCAGATTCATAGAACCTTTGTCTTGAAGAAACAATGTCTGAGCTCAGAGGAAATATTTTTGCAACTTTTTTACATTCAATGACTTTTTCCTTAATCAGAGTTTTCTTGGAGATGGGTGTGATTTTCCTCACAAGTGTTTCCTGTTGCTTCTTGATCTGTTCATCAACTTCCCAAACTTCTAAAATGGAGGACCAAAAATTATTACTTGTAAACTTTTCTACCACTATACTACTAATAACATTTTAGAAATTTGCTAGTGTAGGGTTTAATCTTTGATGTTGGCCTTAGTCAACCAATATGAAAGAAATATAAATGCAAATGTCTCTGTGGTTTGAGAAGTTAATTCCTATAGAAAACATTATAGGCCCAAGTACACTTGACTAACTTTAAAAATGTTCTTCTGAAGTGCAATAAAATGAGTAATTAAAATGAAGGGTGAACATAAAAATGGACATGGAGTCAAATGACTACAGAATAAAATTAAACACACAGGACTGAATGTATATATTTACTTCTTTTTAAAATTTTCTTAAAATAATAGTAAAGGATAAAGGATTAAGGGTCAACTCCATAAGAAAAAGGATACAGAAATGTAAATAGAGTGACTGAGAGATTTCAAGAAAATATTCCGACATGAAAGGCATATAGGGAACTATTAACAGGATAATAGCACTAAAAAGTTAAAGCAAAAGTATCAAAAAGATGTAAATGCTTGGGCGGCGCCTGTGGCTCAGTGAGTGGGGTGCCAGCCCCATATGCCGGAGGTGGCAGGTTCATATCCAGCCCCAGCCAAAAAAAAAAAAAAAAAAAGATGTAAATGCCAATAAGCATGAAAGTGATCTGGCAAAAAATCACTTGAAAAGCTTAAGATTTAGGAGTTTCAAGTACTCAAAAGATAGGACTAAACAGGCACAAGGCAAGGATTTTCCTCTCATCATGCTTTGTTCACTGATGATATAATCTCTGTGTAGAAAATCTGAAGGAATCAACAAAAGAACTGAACTAATAAAGGCTGAAAAGGATGTGGAACAATAGGAACTCTAACTCATGGTGGAAATACAAAGTGCTACAGCCACTTTAGAAAACCATTTGGCAGTTTATTACAAAATAATTCAGCAGTTATGCTCCTTGGTATGCACTCCAATGAGTTCAAAACTTAACGATGATACAAAAACTGGCATGTGGAAATTACAAAACCTTTATTTATAATTGCCAAAACATGTCCTTCAGTAGATACATAGATAAGACTGTTGTACATCTAGACAATAGGATACTAGTCAATGCTAAAAACAGATTAGCTATCAAGTCATGGAAGGACACAGAGGAGCCTTAAGTGCACACTGCTAAGTGAAAGAAGCAAATCAGTAAAGGCTGCCCACTATGTGATCCAAACATACTGGAGAAGAAAAAACCATGAGAGAGTAAAACATCAACGGTTGTCAGAGGTTACAGGAGAGGGAGGAATATATAGGAAGAACATAGATATTTAGGGCAATGAAACTACTGTATGATACTATAATGGATCTAGTTCATAACCCATAGAATGCTCAACACCAAGAGTGAAGCCTAATGTATACTATAGACTTTGGGCAATAACAATGTGTTAATGTACATTCATTGATTGTAACAAATATACTGTGGTGCAAGATGTTGACAATGGGTGAGGCTGTGCATGTGATGTAGCAGAAGTGTAAGGGAGCTTTGTACTTTGTTTGATTATGCTGTAAACCTAAAACTGATCTAAAAAATAAAGTTTATTGATTAAAAAATCTGAGCACAGTGGCCCATGCCTTAAGTCCCAGCTGCTGGGGTGGCTTGCTTGAATGCAGGAGTTTGAGATCAGCCAGGGCAACACAGTGACACCCTATCTCAAAAACAAAACAAACAAAAACAGTAGGGTGAGAATGGGACTACAAAGAAGTATATTAATTTAAAGTCTGAATAAGGAACAGTTAGACCCCACAGCAAATGTTATGGGTCTGATTAAGGAATATCTATTCCAAACATTCACTATTTTTCCATTCTGCAAAGGCTAAGGCAGTTAAAACTACATTTTCTAGACACTAACTGCATGAAGGTTCTCACATGATTTAGATTTGCCATGCACTCATTTATGCATTTTAATTCAGAACTAAATTGGAAGAAGAGAGTGAACACTTTCCTTATGAGATTACAACAGAAGTGGCAAGGTTCTGAAGCCACAGATGTAGAAGCATTTTTCTGGCTCAGCCCAAAGTAACTTCTTGATCACTTTGGGAGAATGAACTACTTTCAAGCTTACTTTTATGTAGAGTTTTGAGATTCATTCCTAGATACTCAGAGTTTGTCTCTTCAGTGCTCCCAAAGATTCTATAAGCCATTTAATATCGTCATGTATATCCCTTCCTTTGTAAATTAGCAGCTAGTATACTCTTTTCTCTATAACTTAACCTTAATCAATATACCATGATCCCCTGATTCACAAAGGAAGTGGCCATGTCTCCACAATGCAAGCACGAAAAAGCAAGGTTCGCTTTCTAGAGAAAATGAACCAAAGAAGCTCTAAACTTAGGAAAAGTAAAGCAAATGCAAAGAAAAGCCCTCTACTAACTAAAAAGGTAAAAATTATGTGACTGTTTATATATTAAAGAGCAAAAGACTCCCCAGATTTTCTGTTGCTTAGGCTCATAAATGCTGATATTCACTTCTAGATAGGAAGGAGATGAAAAGATTAAAAAATAAAAGACCCAGAGATATACACAAAACAGGGGCGGCGCCTGTGGCTCAAAGGAGTAGGGTGCCAGCTCCATATACTGGAGGTGGCGGGTTCAAACCCAGCCCCGGCAAAAAACAGAAAAAAAAAGAAAAAACTGTAATGAAACTTCAGAGTTCCAATTCAACATTTCTACAATACAGTTCACTAGTCAAAAAGCATAACAGAATTTTTTGTTAAATACAACATCTTTAGAATTTCCCTTGTATCTTCTTCATGCATCAATGAGGTAAATCAATGGCACGGATGGATTCCTTACTTAAAGATTTTGAGAATTATCATTTAGATTGAAAAACCAAGAAAACAGAGAAGTAAAGCAAGTGAAACTCTAAGAATGACAAGAAGTTATACATGGATAGTTATTTCCTGGGTCAGTAGTAAATAGTATGTCAACAATTATAACAAAGTAAGTAGTGAAATTGAATTAGCGAAAAATTGTGATGTATCTGTATTCAGGAAAAAAAGAAAGGAGAAGAGATGGTGGTGTAATAAAGAGTCCTAAACCTTACTGTCCATTTATATCAAATTGATAAAAATTGGAAAATTATCAAACAGTATATTCAGGGAAGTCTAACATCTATCCTTTCTACAGTGATTCCTCCTTCACTATACAGTTAACCATTTTTATTAGTTCTTGGGTTATTATTCTTCCACTATTTAAAACAAAATACACATACACACACATACAGATATACGTTTACTTACATGTGACATACACATGTCATATATACAGTTGACCCTTGAGCATGGGGAATTAAAACCTCCACAGGAAAATCCATATGTAAGTCTATCCTACTAATAGCCTACTGCTGAAGCCTTACCAATAACATACAAGTAACACATATTTTTTTCTGTCATATTATATGGTGTATTCTTATAATCAACTAAGCTAGAGAAAAATATATTATTAACAAAATGCCCAGCCTGAGCAAGAGTGAGACCCCATCTCTAAAAACAGCTGGACATTGTGGCAGGTATCTACAGTCCCAGCTACTTGGGAGACAGAGGCAGGAGGATCATTTGGGCCTAAAAGTTGGAGGTTACTGTCAGCTGTGACACCACAGCACTCTACCAAGGGTGACAAAGTGAGACTCTCACACACACACACACAAAAAAGAAAATGAGCCAGGTGTAGTGGCTCACACCTATATTCCCAGCATTTCACATTTTGGGATGCTAAGGTAGGAAGATCACTAGAGGCCAGGAATTCAATACCAGCCTGTGTAATACAGTGAGACCTCTCTCTACAAAAAAAAAAAGAAAGAAAGAAAAAGAAAAATTAGCCAAGCATGATGATGTGCACCTGCAGTCCCAGACACTTGGGAGGCCAAGGCAAGAGGATCATTTGAGCCCAGGAGTTTGAAGCTACAGTGACCTATGATGACACCACTACCTTCTAGCCTAGGCAACACAGCAAGACTCTGTCTCAAGATAAAAAAAAAAAAGAAAAAAGAAAATGATAAGGAAGAAAAAATATATTTATTATTCATTAAGTGGGAGTGGATCATTATAAAGAGCTTCATCCTCAGCATCTTCACATTGAGCAGGCAAAGGAAAAGGAGGGGGTTCGTCTCATTGTCTTGCGGGTAGCAGAGACAGAAGAAAATCAGCAAGTTAAGTGGACACATGCAGCTTAAATCCACATTGTTCAAGGGCTGACTTTATATATTATTTATTATATATACTTCCACGAACACAACACACATATGGAATTTCCTACCCTTTTTTTCTTTTCTGAAACAGAGTCTCACTTTGTCACCCTCCATAAGAGTGCTGTGATGTCATAACTCACAGCAACCTCAAACTCTTGGGCTCAAGCAATTCTCAGCCTCCCAAGTAGCTGGGACCACAGGTGCCTGCCACAACACCTGGGTATTTTTAGAGACAGGGTCTTGCCGTTGCTCAGGCTGGTCTTGAACACATGAGCTCAGGGCAATACACCTGCCTAGGCCTTGCAGAGTGCTAGGATTACAGGTGTGAGCCACTGTGCCCAGCCTTTTTAATATAAAAGGTAGTATGCACTGATCTGTGCATTGATTTTTTTCACTTATATATCCTGAATGGAACCAGAACTACAACTATGTTTATATTTTGACATCAGAATTATGTACATATTTTACATAAAAAAAATTAAAATTAAGTTGAAAAAGGAGAAAGGAAAAGCCAAAGAAACCCTTAAAAGTTGAAAATAAATGGAAATAAATAAATATGCTTATCAAATTAGGGCCATAATCACATAGAGAAGAATTACTTCAAGTGACTTTAAATGTAGTAATTCGTATATCCCTAGTAGAATGTATTCTAATGGGGAAAAAAAGAAAGAAATCTTAAACATTTAGTTGTTATTTTTTCTTGGTAATATTGGTATTACTGTTAATTTGAAACTAAGATATATATAAAGAAACTGATAATAACTGACACGCTGATCAGTCCTAAGGGACATCTGGCAATGTCTAGAAGTCTGCAGACATTTTTAGTTTCCATAATGGGAAGAAGAGGGGTAAAAAGAAGGATGGTACTACTGGCATTTAGAAAGCAGTGGCAAGGATGCTGCTTAACACCCTACAACGTACAAGACTATTCTCCAGAGCAAAGAATTATCTGGCCCAAAATATCAATAGTAGACCAGACACAGTGGCTCATGTCTATAATCCAAGCACTCTGGGAGGCTGAGGTGGATGGATTACTTGAGCTCAGGGTTTTGAGACCAGCCTGAGCAAGAACTAGACCCCATCTCGACTAAAAAGTAGAAAAACTAGCTAGACATAGTGGTATAGTCTTAGCTACAGGAGGCTGAGGCAAGAAGACTGCTCAGGCCTAAGAGTTTGAGATTGCTATGAGGTATGATGCCACGGCGCTCTACCCAAGGAGACAGAAAATAAAATCAATAGTGCCAAAGTTGAGAAATGTAAATACGGACCAAGCAAATAAATAATTAACATAATAAGAAATCAAGATTTTCAGTAAAAAAGATACAATTTAAAATAACCCTGTACTCTAATTTTAGTTGGATATATCAGTAAAAACACATACTTTTTTTCTTTCTAAAAAATGGATTTTTCCTAGCTCTGCCCACTTAAAGGCTCTAGAAGCAATGATAACTCAGTATTAGTGACAAATCATAATACCCAGATTGTTTTCTCCAAATATCATTTCCCATTAAAAGCAAAAGTTTTTAGAGAAATGGCTATTTTCTTGTCTGGAGCAGGTAATTTATAAGATTAGACAAAAATTCCTCTAGGTAATGAGATAATTTAAATATTAAAGTAATATATATTTAAATGCTATTTATATGTACACAAATATTCTGACAAATTACATAAATATAACTTTATAATGATTTACTGTGACAAACTTGGGAGATCTGTAGGGCACCAATCAATATTCTAAAAGCTTTTTTTGTTTGTTTGTTTGTTTGTTTTTTGAGACAGAGCCTCAAGCTGTCACCCTGGGTAGAGTACCGTGGCATCATAGCTCACAGCAACCTCCAATTCCTGGGCTCAAGCGAATCTCCTGCCTCTGCCTCCCAAGTAGCTGGGACTACAGGTGCCCACCACAATGCCCGGCCATTTTTTAGTTGCAGCCATCATGGTTGTTTGGCGGTCCCGGGCTGGATTTGAACCTGCCAGCTCAGGTGTACATGGCTGGCGCCTTACCCGCTTGAGCCACAGGCACCGAGCCTAAAAGCTTTTGAAGGAAAAACATTTCTTTTTCCTGGTCTGAAGAACTGTACTCAAAGTAATCAAAGAGTAAGATAACTTTTCCTTATGGGAGATTTTCAACTAATAAAAGCAGAATGAATGTAGGCAATCATGATCAATCAACAGCTACTAAAACCTGTAAATGAAGGTTGATAGAGATCATTAAAATAGATTCTGACTGACAACACATGCATCCCCTAATCAATTTGAATATGTCTAAAAGTGGGATAAAATGACATAAAATGCAGTAATGTATAAACAGTACCACCTATCAACTATTTTTGCCAAAAAATTGAACATGAATTTAATAAAGCAAGATTACACAAAAAAGAACATAAAGGAATACATCATATAACACTGTGAGGAGGGAAAGTGCAGAACCCAGAGTAAGGAACATTCTAATGTAAGAGTTGGAAAACTATACACATAACCTGCTTGATTTTTTTAAATTGCTTTTACATTTCTAAAGTGTAGTTAAAAGAAAGAGAAACTGGAAAGGAGAGAGAGAGAAAAGATAAGCAACAGAGGTCTTACATGGTCAATAAAGCCTATGTATTACCTGGCCTTTAAAGAGAAAAACTGCTGACCCTTGTGGTATAGGACAAATAACCTGCTTTCTACACAAAGAAAAGGATGGGGGGAAATAAGGGGAGGGGAAGGGAAGAAGAATAAGTAAGAAGGAGACCTTCACAGGATTTCTAAGCCAGAATTTTTAAATTTCTAAGCCAAGGGATTGTGATAGTTGTGAAATACAATGGGAAACCTAATTATGAAACAAACATGTTTTTAAATATTATGTCATCATTAAATCCTGAATGCATAAGGAAATAAAACCATGATTATTAAAAAAAGGGGTCTAGGCTCAGCGCCTGTGGCTCAATGGGCTAAGGCGCCAGCCACGTACACCTGAGCTGGCGGGTTCAAATCCAGCCTGGGCCCGCCAAACAACAATGACGTCTGCAACCAAAAAATGGCCGGGCGTTGTGGCGGGCGACTGTAGTCCCAGCTACTTGGGAGGCGGAGGCAAGAGACTCGTTTGAGCCCAGGAATTGGAGGTTGCTGTGAGCTGTGATGCCACAGCTCTCTATCCAGGGTGACAGCTTGAGCCTCTGTCTCAAAAAAAAAAAAGGGTGTCTATAAGTAGAGCCTAAGAGTCACTGAGAGGGATAATAAATCCTGAATGGAAAGCTGTAAATGAATTAGTGAAGGTTGGCATTCCTGAAATTGAAAATAACTACTGGCCCTCCAAAATAGGAAAATATCTGAGATACATGGTACATGTAAGAAGAAGAATATCTAGAAATGTCACAATAATCGAAGGCATTCCATTCCATGTGTCACTCTAGAACACTAGGGCCTTAAAGAAAATCTTGGAAAATACAAAATGGTATTAACCCTTCACTGAACAATTGTCATGTGATTTTCTCACTCACAGCTGCTTTTCACTGTGTTACCTGGACAGTGCCTTCCAAACACTCCTTCCTCCATCACCCATGGCTCTTCTTCTTGTTCCAACTTAAATATCACAGCTGGTTTGGTGACCTGACAGCCTATGGAATAGCAAAGAGCATGGATGTTAATGCTGGAGAAAACCATCCAGATCTTGAACTGAGTCCAACCTTGAGGGCTTATGAAAGAGGAAGATGAATGAACTTCACCAACAACACAGGGTAATTAGCCTTTACCCTGAAGACTGGTGTACATATAATCCATATAATCTTGAGAAGGAAGTAAAGGCCAGACTCATCTGACAAGTTTAAATCTTCACACATTTCAGAAATGGAAAAGAACTCTCTATTAAATTGCAAAGCTACTCTTACCCACTGTGACTAGGTTGCTATAGTTCTCCAACATCACATCCCGGTACAAGATCCTCTCAGCAGGTTTCATTTGCTGCCACTCCTCCTTGGTGAGGTCCACAGCCACATCGTTAAATGTCACTGTCACCTGTAAAAACACAGGAATTCCTGATAACTTTTAAGTCATCAAAATCAGGCATTGTGATCAAAACATGTAAGAACTTGTTTAGCTAATATCCAGCAGTCAGAATTCATTAAAAAACTATTTATTCAATGTCCAATATCAGGAATTCATATCTATCAAATTGTGGCTCAGATGCCACAGACTATCACAGTTTTTTTTTTTTTTTTTTTTTGCAGTTTTTGGCCAGGGCTGGGTTGGAACCCTCCAGCTCATAACTCCTTTGAGCCAGAGGCACCGCCCACTATCACAGTTTTTACCAAGTTTTAGATATTCTGATTACAGTAAATGGTTCTTTATTTGCTTTATGCTCTTAGGACAATTTCCAGAAACTTTAATTTTCCTTTTTTTTTTTTTACTCATTCTCCAAATAGTCTATAAAATCTTTTTTTTTTTTTTACAGTTTTTGGCTGGGGCCGGGTTTGCATCCACCACCTCTGGTATATGGGGCTGGCGCCCTACTCCTTTGAGCCACAGTTGCCACTCTAGTCTATAAATTCTTTGCCATTCCAATTAAAATCTTCAACAAGACTTCTTAAAACTAGATAAACTGATTCTAAAATAGAAATGGAAGCACACAAGTCCCAAAGTAGCTGAGAAAGTTTTAAAAAACTAAGAACAAACGTGTGGAGGGAAGTGGAGAAATCATTACCCAAGCATATAGGGTTATTAAAGTTACAGTGATTAAAATAATCTAAAATGTGGCTCGGCACCTGTAGCACAGTCCTTACAGCGCCAGCCATATATACCGAGGCTGGCAGGTTCAAGCCCAGTCCAGGCGAGCTAAACAACAATGACAACTGCAACCAAAAATAGCCAGGCGTTGTGGCAGGCGCCTGCAGTCTCAGCTACTTGGGAGGCTGAGGCTAGAGAACTGCTTAAGCCCAAGAGTTTGAGGTTGCTGTGAGCAGTGATGCTACAGCACTCTACCCAGGGTGACACAGTGAGACTTCTGTCTCATAAAAAAAAAAGAAAGAAAGAAAGAAAGAAAATGTTTGTGTGAACTAAAAATTTAGAATTTTCTCATAAAAAATGGCCATTACCCCCAAATTCTGCAAAATTATCTGCAAATCTGAATTGTCAGTTTCTTTGGGATATTATTTTTATTATTTATTTATTTATTTATTTATTTATTCATTCATTTTTTTTGACAGTCTCTATTGGTCCCCCTGGGTTGCTTGCGGTGGCATCATAGCACACAGCAACCTCACACTCCTGGGCTTAAGAGATCCTCTTCCTTCAGCCTCCTGAGTGGATAGGACTACAGACGCATTCCACAACATCTGGCTAATTTTTTCTATTTTTTAGTAGAGATGGGGTCTCACTCTTGCTCAGGCT
>CAUYON010126350.1:0-27976 GCA_963573935.1 Arctocebus calabarensis
CAATGGTACATTTCAAAACTATTATGAATATAGTATAAATACCTTACCACAACAAATAAGTAAATGAGGAGATGGTTATGTTAATCAGTTAGACGAAAGCATTCCACATTGTGTATCAAATCAGCACATTGTACCCCCACAAATTCATTAATGTATACAGTTATGATTTAATAAATGAAAAAATGAAACAGGTAAAATCAGTAAAACCTAAAAATAACCCAAACACTATAGATCTTATTTATAAATACTGATGTAAAAAAATCCTGAAAAAATATTTTTTAAAAAAAGTATTATCTGTGAAGCACAATAAAACAAGATATACTTGTACTATTTATATAATTAAAAAGAATTTTAATAAAATTAAATAACATTATTCTTCATCAACATTGTCTATATCAGCTTTTCTAGTTAAAAATATCCCAAGACTTTAAGGTCTATAAAAAGTATTGCTTTATCTACTCACTTATTAAAGTTTAAAATAGTCTTAGAATGAAGAAATCATTCATTACATGTCTGTTCCTCAGAATGAGGTAACTGTGCCTTATACAGTAGAACCTCTGCAAGTTGACCACCCAAGGAACTCAAAAGAACTGGTCAACATAAGGAATTAGGCCTACAGTACTGATACCTACATGTGGTGCACGTCCAGTCTGAAAATTAGGTCAGCTTAAGGAGATGGTCAATGGAGGAGAACCTACTATAAAGGTTCTGAGATATATATGTATATATACTTAATGTATATATGCATATACAAACACACACATTCCCTACATTGCTATTAATTTCCAGTCAAGTTGAATTTGCAACTTGGGCTACTTTAATATTCTTCAACTACCTGTAAAATTCAAAAGTGCTAATAAGGCTCAGCACCTGTGGCTCAATGGGCTAAGGCGTCAGCCATGTACACCTAAGCTGGCGGGTTCAAATCCAGCCCAGGCCCTCCAAACAACAATGATGGCTGCAACCAAAAAATGGCCAGGCTTTGTGGCGGGTGCCTATAGTCCCAGCTACTTGGGAGGCAGAGACAGGAGACTCACTTGAGCCCAGGAATTGGAGGTTGCTGTGAGCTATGATGCCACTCTATCCAGGGTGACAGCTTGAGGATCTGACTCAAAAAAAAAAGTGCTAATAAACAGTTTGTAAAAACTGGCACTATGAAAGGTATATCATCAAAATAACTTGGGAAATATAAATTAGAGGCTATATCTCTTACTAATGTATGACTGGTTACCTCCCACGAAGATCATCTTGGCAAGAGGCATGACTTAAATTTCTTCCCTCTTGGAGTTGACAACCCTGTAGGGTGGTAGTTACTAACTTGGCGTCAGAAGATGTGAATGTGAATTCATGCTCTATTTAATCAGTCTTTATGTCTTTGTTTCCTCTATAGAACTGGTTGTTCCGAGGATTGAAATTACTCTGTCAAATGTAAAGCACACACACAGATGCAGATGATACCCTGCAGCTCACATTGGCAGGTTTCCCAATTAACCATTGGGGAAAGGTCTTATGATTCATGGCCTACAAATTCTATCCCTGAGTAAACACTCTTCCGAAGTGTCCCTCAGATCTTATCATGAGTTTCTGAAACTGTTGATGTACTGATTAAAAAGTATCCTGCTTACACTGAAAAAGACATTGATTCATTTCTAAATCATTCATCACTTCTGAATCTGAACTTTTACTGATTCTCTTACATGTAAAGCACCTTTAGCCTACATGTTGTTATCAGTAGCCAATGACTATATAACCTCTGTATTGTACCCTTCGATGAAAAAAGGCAACTGCAAAATGAGGAGACACCTTCCTTTCTCTTGAGCTTTTCTAGAAAAGCATTCTGACTTGTAATAGACTTTGGAACGTGCCCAACTTCGTTGTGTCTTTTCCCGGTCAATGCTCATTCTGGGCTTCTGGTAAAGCTTTGTCAAACTATTTCTGCCTCAATAGCCTTCATTTCAGTAGATACAACCTAACAATATTAACAGGTGTGTTGCTACATTTTAGCAGCTCAGCGCTGACTACCTGTGGAATATTTCCCCTGATTTTCATTACATCAACACAGATGCGTGTTCTAGTCCAAGCAAACTTCTTGGTAACTTTGAAAAGTTCTTGTTCTCTGGGGCCTTCTGTTCTAAGTAGAAAATTAAGGATATTTTACATTTGTTCAGTCAGACACAACCTGCTGCTAATGAATACAGCAGAATCAGTTCATAGGACAATCTTACCCAAACCTATTGCAAGGATATGCAACTCCAATAAAATAAAATTCTTTGAATCTGGCCGGCATATTTTAACTACTACACCAAACAAGTGAAGATTGGCTTAATTGCTTGTGACTTATTTTCCCAAATAAAAATAAAGTCCAACTCTTCAGGGATACCCTAGAATATATCATCATTAGCCTTCCTGGGAGAATTTTTTCTAAATGAATCCTTTTTAAGCATTTTCTTTTTCAAGAACATAAGAGAAAATCTACTTCACATATTTTTTAAGGAAAGACTTTCTAAATGGTCTGATAATTAAGGGGAAATGGCACTGAATGTCCCAGAAGAACTTGGAAGTCTTGAGACACGTGTAATAGTTATAATCAGGGTAGGAGAGTTCCAGTATTAGAAAATGCAGGAAAAGGCGAGAACATACCCCGCACTGTTGTCCACAGTCTTAGTCTGTTCATGCTGCTATAACAAAACATCATAGAGCAGGTGGCTTAGAAACAACAGACATTTCTCACAGTTCTGGCGTTTAAAAAATTCAAGATCAAGGCACCAGTGGATTCAGTGTCTGGTGAAGGCCCATTGCCTAGTTCATACATGTAGGTGGTTCCTTCTCATTGTGTCCTCATGTGGTGAGAGGGCCAGAAGGTCTATGCATCTCTTCTATAAGGACATTAATCACATTATGAGGTCCACACTCATGACCTAATCACCTCTCAAAGTTCCCACCTCCAAATAGCATTGGTGATTAGGTCTTCAGCATGCAAATTTTAGGGGGACGCAAACATTCAGAGCACAGCACCCATGTAGAGCCATGTTTTCCAAGCAGAAGGCCGCCATAAATTGAAGAAGCTGTGTGGGTACCCAGGAAGACGGTCAATCAGCCAGTCATTGTTTCTCTGGCATTGGCCTTCTCTCTCAGAACGTACCATGCTGCTTCCATGTCACTTCCATCTCTTGCTCCACAGACACTGACTCACATCTGAATTACGGATAAAACCAAACCTCTGAAGAGTCATTGCAACCACTATTTTTCAACAATACATTATTTTTTTTGAGACAGAGCCTCAAGCTGTCACCCTGGATAGAGTGCCATGGCATCACAGCTCACAGCAACCTCCAATTTCTGGGCTCAAGCTAGTGTCCTGCCTCTCACTCCCAAGTAGCTGGGACTACAGGCGCCCACCACAACACCTGGCCATTTTTTGGTTGCAGCCGTCATTGTTGTTTGGCGGACCGGGCTGGATTCAACCCGCCAGCTCAGGTGTACGCAGCTGGCGCCTTAGCCTGTTGAGCCACAGGTGCCGAGCCTTCAACAATACATTAAACTGAGAAACAAAACAGAGTTATTCCCGTCTTACTACCCATAGAATTCCCTTTGATCATAACTCAAAACACTGGGAAGAAAGGTAGGAGAAAATGGCCCCAGAGATACATCTTCTAGACAAACAATGCTTAGTAGGGATTTGAGTGCAAGGTCTCAATAAATAAGTTATAGGCTTCCTGGGGACCGGAGTGAGACAGGCTCATATACGGTTAGAGAAGGCATTCTTCAGACAGTTGCACAAAGGTGGGATTTGACAGTTTTTGAGGTGTACAAGGAAACGTGGCCTCCTCAGCACAGAAACATGCTCTAACACGGACAGTTCATGCAGGGTGGTGATGCTGAAGGTGTAATCACAATGTAAGAGCAGTAGGAGCAGCAAGGGCCAGGTCATCAGAGGCCTCATGAGCTACACTAAGTGGCTTGCACTTGGCCCCATAGGCAGGGTTCTGCCTGTGTGTTATGTGTGGTGCTGTGGGGACACTCCAGCTTCATAGAGGGGAAAGGACACAGTCAAGTCACAACTTTGTAAATAGAGCCTTTAAATTTGTCCTTTTGTTATCAGTTGCATTTTTAGGTGCATGATGAAAACATTAGCTCCTGATACACTGTATTTAGCAAACAGATTTCTCCACTAGCCATACCCTCCCCCACATTGCATTGTACATTCCCAATTTCCTAAAAGGAAAAAGAGGAAAATATCTTCCTTTGAAAATTTTGATATTGAGTTTGACAGAGATTTAAATGCTTTGATAGTGATTTAAAAATACAAAAGATGGATGGAGGATGTACCAAATTGAGTTAAGATTTATCAGAATGAAATTCTTAAATGTAGAATAAAATAGTTTTGGGTGCTCTGAAATCTGTTGGAAGTAGAAAATCTATGCAATTATCAGAAAAGTTATATCTGAAACAAATTGCAATTTTTTTATCTCAAGGCCTTTCAAAATAAATCTGTAGTGAAAGACAGCTGCAAAAATTTAGGAAGGGCACATTAACATAAGAAATGTTAAATAGGCTCATCACCCGTAGCTCAGTGGTTAGGGCACTGGACACATACACCGAGGCTAGGGGGTTCAAACCCAGCCCAGGGCCTGCTAAACACAATGACAACAACAACAAAAACAAAAATAGCAGGGTGTTGTGGTGGGTGAGTGTAGTCCCAGCTACTTGGGAGGCTGAGACAAGAGAATCACTCAAGTCCAAGAGTTTGAGGTTGCTGTGAGCTGTGACACCATGGCACTCTACCAAGGGTGACATAGTGAGACTCTGTCTCAAAAAAAAAAAAAAAAAAACAGGGCAGTGCCTGTAGCTCAGTGGGTAGGGCACCAACCACATACACCAAGGCTGGCAGGTTCAAATCTGGCCCAGGGCAGCTAAACAACAATGACAATGCAATAAAAAAATAGCCAGGTGTTGTGGTGGGCACCTATAGTTCCAGGAGGCTGAAGCAAGAGAATTGCTTAAGCCCAGGAGTTTGAGGTTGCTGTGAGCTATGGTGTCACGATGTCATAGCTCTCTACCAAGGACAACAGCTTGAGACTCTGTCTCAAAAAAAAAAAAAAAAGAAAAAAGAAAAGAAAAGAAAAAAAAAGAAAAAGAAGTGTTAAATAAGCAAATGTAACCATTATATGCAAGTTTGAAGTAAATATATAAGGAAAAAGGAACCAATGAGAATTAACATGGAAGAGAATGTGAAAAAGAAAGTCTTACTATCTCTCCTGATTGGGAAAAATTAGGCACAGGAATTCAGGAAGAATGGTGACTTGGAAAGTCTATGAGAATGTTTAGCTAGCAAGAGACTTTCCACAGAATGGCAGTTTTCGGAAGGTTGGAGGAGGAAGCCAGGGAAAGGATGTGGAGTATGAGGAAACTGTCACCAAGTAGGGAAAATCCTGTACTAAAGTATTTACATTCACTGCTATTAGCTATGTTAAAATTCTAAAATCAGTTAGGAGAACCAATGCTCAGAAAAAAATAAATAAACTCTGTCAAAGTATACAGGGCAATTTACCTAAATGTACCCAGATGTACATTTGTTAAAACCTCAATCTCCAGGGTGAATTGTTAGGAGACAGCAGAGTGCGTCTGAAATAACTGAGCCAGGGACTTAGGCAGATCTGGGTTATAGGCCCGATTCTGTCTGTTACTGGCTCTGTAATTGCCAATAAGCTATGGAAGCTCTCTAGTTTCCAAGTGTTACCATTGATCATTTGCTTTTTTTGGTAAAGTTCTGGTTACACAAAGCTAAAATCTACAATTATGTGACTCTGGGTTTATGGTTTGTTATTTTAATGGAGATAGATATAGTTGTAGAATCACATATGGCTATGTGATTCTGTGAATACATATAGACAGGAGTAATATTCAAAATATTTTTATAACCAGGCCAGCAACAGGACAGAGACTGGTTGCAAACTAGTGTGGTCATACTAGTGCATGACTTCTGAATGTCAGCTCTGCAAGGAAAAAAATGGTGACAGATAGGTAGACAGACAAACACATTCAAGTATAAATACAGTTACTCATGTAACTGTAAACCAAATGCATATTCACACCATAAAAATGCCATTCTTGTGTTACTTACTGTTCACCTGATTATCAGTTCCTTCACTGTAGACCTAGTGTGGAGGAAATGCATAGCAGGCAGATGGAAAGGAATGGATGAAGGAAGAACTGAATCTCAAGATCATAATTCCTACAAGTAGTATAGGACCTGATTAGACTACAGACAGAACTTGGAATTGGAATTGCTTGGTAAGTACATACTCTTGGAATTGCTTGGTAAGTACATACTCTTGATGAGTACATTCTCATCCTCTGATTGACATGAGAGACTCAGGGGTGGGGTGAAGTTTTGAACAAGTCAAATATATGTGCAAAGTTCAAAGACTCAATGGATGGACAAGAACAAGAAGCAGGGGAACTAATAGAATCCAGATGGGCCCCTAAGAGAATTCCCCTTAGAGAAGGAGGAGTCTGGTATGGGGCTGGGTTTAGCTAAATGGCAGAAGTGGCCCTACGTGTAGCCTGCAGCAGGCAGAGTCCCGGGGGTAAGAACCTCTGGATTCTCTGAAAGGTAATCCAGAATTACCTCTTATGGGATGCTGGTAAATACTTAAAACAAGAGAGTAGCTTGGGGGCTTGGGGTTGGGGAATTATGAACTTCCCTCATTCTGGGGGAGAAAGTGAAGCCTTTGATTTGAAAGCCAAGGGCCCCAGAGTTGGATTGTCTAGGGGTAAATAGCACCTAGGAGATGTGATCAACCTACCAGAGGGAGATAGAGAACACTTGAAGGGAAGACACCTGTTCCTCAAGTCCAAACATAGACTTTTTTTAAACAAAAAGAAGAAACTATTATTAGGAAAGAATGTGTTTATAATGGTTTAAAGCTGCTCTCTATCACTATCTAAAACAGGATTAAAAACATCCCAACAAGAAAACACCAGAACCAAATGGTTTCATGGCCTAATTCTACCAAACATCCAAAAACTGATTACCAAGTTCATGAACCCTCCCAAAAATAGAGCTAGAGGGAATACTTCCAAACACATTGCACAAACCAGGATCACCTTGAAATCTAAGCCAAAGATACCACCAAAAAAGAAAACTATAGGCTAATATCTCTGATGAACATTGATACAAAAGTCCTCAATAAAATGATAGCACATCAAATTCAACAAAAATTAAAAAAATTATACATCATGACCAAGTAGAATGTATCCCTGGCATAGGAGGCTGGTTTAACATATGCAAATCCATCAATGTGAGATATCTCATTAACAGAAAGAAAGGTAAGAACCATGTGTTCATTTAAATTGACACAGAAAAAGCATTTGACAAAGCTTAGCATCATTTCTTTATAAAAACTCTTAATAATTTAGGTATAGAATAAAAGTTCCTCAAACTAATAAAGGCCCTGTATGAAAAAAAAATAACAGCTAACATAATAATTAACAAGGAAAACCTGAAAGCTTTTCCACTAAGGTGCAGCACACCTCATCCTTATCCAGTGGTAAGGATGCTCACTCTCACCATGTCTATTCAACAGAACTGGAAGCACTAGTGAGAGATTGAACCAGAAAGAGAAATGGAAGGCATCAAAATCAGAAAGGAAGAAGCAAAATTATCTCTATTTGCAGATGACATGGTCTTTATATGTAGGAAACCCCAACATCCTACAAAAAAATGGTTAGAACTAATAAATTCAGTAAAGGTAAAGGATACAAACTCAAGATACAAAAATCAGTAACATTTCTATACACAAATAATGCCACAGATGAAAAAGAAAACAAGGAAACAATCCCATTTGTGATAGCATAGAAAAAAATAAAATAACTAGAAATAAATTTAACTAAGGTGAAAGATTTATACCCTGAAAAGTATAAATCATTAATGAAAGAAATTGAATAAGACACAAATAAATGGAAATATATATCATGCATATGGATAGGGAGAATATTGTTAAAATTTCCAAATTACCCAAAGCAAAATACAGATTTAACCCAATCCTATCAAAATTCTAATGACATTCTTCACAGAAATTAAAAAAACAAATCCCAAAATTTGTATGGAACCCCAAAATTCCCAAGTCATCAAAGAAATATTAAGAAAGAAAAGTTAAAGACATCACATTTCCTGATTTAAAATTATATTACAAAGCTATAATAATTAAAACAGTATAATACTCACATAAAAACAGAAACAAAAACCCATGGAGCAAAATAAAGAATCCAGAAATAAATCCAGACACACAAGGTGCTACCATTTGAGCAAAGTTCATACATTGGAAGGCTGATCCTCAATGCAGCAGGGATGGGCTGTAAGGCCAGCAGGAGAATTTGGGTCATGGGAGTGGATCCCTCAAGAACAAATTAATGTTGTCTCTGAAAGAGAGTCTCTCTCCCGCAGGAATGCATTAGTTCCTGGGAGAGTGGGCTGTCGTGAAGTGCTGTTACCTCCAGAGTTTGCCCTCTCCTGGAATACCTGCTTCTTTTCTGTTTCTCCTCCACATTATGATACAGCACAAGGCCCTCACCAGAAGTCAAGTAGATGCGGGGCCATGCTCTTAAACTTTCCAGTACCAGAAGTTGAGCCAAATTAACCTCTTTTCTTTGTACATTACCCAATCCCAGGTATTCTGTTAGCAAAACTAAATAGACTAAGGTAAATGGACAACTAATTTTTGACAAGAGCATCAAGGGGACACAATCAGAAAAGGATAGTCTCTCCCATAAATGGTGCTGTGGAAACTGAATTTTCACATGCAAAAGAATTAAAATGGACCCTTCTGTAATACACAAAAATCAACTCAAAATGGGTAAAAGACCTAAATGTAAACCTAAAATCATAAAACTCCTAGAATAGAACATAACAGGGAAAGTTCCTCAATATTAACCTTGGAAATAATATTTTGGATAGCATGCAAAATGCCTAGGCTACAAAAACAAAAATAAACAATTGAGTTT
The DNA here is from genome assembly GCA_963573935.1 of Arctocebus calabarensis. Classification (NCBI taxonomy): domain Eukaryota; kingdom Metazoa; phylum Chordata; class Mammalia; order Primates; family Lorisidae; genus Arctocebus; species Arctocebus calabarensis. The sequence goes on from CAUYON010126350.1 coordinate 9,007, forward strand.
ACATCAAACTAAAAAGCTTCTGCATAGCAAAGGAAACAATCAACAAAATGAAAAAGCAACTTACACACTGGGAAAATATAATTGCAAACCACATATCCAATAAGGGGTTTGAATACTTGCAACTCAAGAGCACAAAAATGAATAACCAAATTAAAAAATGAGTAAAGGATATGAACAGCTATTTCCCCAAAAATGACATAAAAATGGCCAGTGGGTAGGTGAAAAGGTGACCATTACTCTTTATAAGGAAAATTCAAATTAAGCCACTGGTAGATATCATCTCCCACTTATAAGGATGGGTATTATAGAAAAAGAGAATACCAATTTTGGCAAAGGTCTGGAGAAAAGGGACCCTGTAGTACACTGTTAGTGGAAATGTAAACATTATGGAAAACAGTATAGAGAGGATTCTAAAGAAGTTAAAAATAGAACTACCCTATAACCCAGCAACCTGACTTCTGTTTATATACTGAAAGGAGATGAAATCACCATCTTATAAAGATGTCTGCCCCACTGTGTTTATTGCAGCTATCACAATAGCCAAGATATGGAAACAACCTAAATGCCCACTGATGAACAAACGGATAAAGAAAATGTGATATATACTTATATATTTATATGTAATACACACACAATGTAATACACATTGTAATATACACACAATGTGATATATACCACACACAATGGAATATTTTTCATCCTTAAAAAGGAGATTCTGGCATTTGTCACAATATAGATGGACCTAGAGTAGGTTATGCTAAGTGAAATAAGCCAAGCACAGAAAGAAAAATATTGCATGATCTCCCTCATATGAGGAATATTTAAAAAATAAAATAAAAAGCTCAAATACACAGCGCAAGAGAATAGGAGTGGTGGAGGGGGAAGATGGGAGACGTAGGTCAAAGGATATAAAGTAGCAGACATGGAAGATGAACAATTCCAGAGCACTAATGTTATAACCTGAAGGCTAAAGTTAATAAAATTGTATCATATTAGGGATCTTTGCTAAGTACATTTTAGCTGCTCTTGTCACAAAAACATAGCTGTGTGAGATGTTAATCCGCCCACTATGTAACCACTGTACTACTACATGCATCTGTACATCTATATGCATCCCATAACATGAAGTTATAAACCTCAAATACAACTGTCCCTCCGTTTCTGTGATTCTAGCACCTATGTGGACACCAAAATCTGCAGATGCTCATGTCCCTTTTACAAGATGGAGTAGTATTTATATAGAACCTTCGCCCCCTTCTGAATCATCTCTAGATTGCTCATGTAACCCAACACAGCATAAGTAGTATGCAAATAGTTGTTTTACTAAGGTTGTCACTTGTATTATTTGTTATTGTTATATTGCCATTTTATATTTCTATTTTTTACTATTTTTAATCCATGGTTGGTTGAATTCACAGATGTAGAGCCCACAGATATGGAGGACCACATACATGTACACACAAGAAAATGTATTTTTTCAAAACAGGTTTAAGAACTAGGTAGGAGGTTATGACAAAGTTGAAGGAAAAAGAATGACTGGTGGAAGAACTGAGACCCCAGAGCACCAGCTAGGGCCTGGGTCACAAATGAAGGATGCTGAATAAAGGCTGGATTTGTTCTGGAAGTTAGAAAGTAGAACTGGGATAAAAGGGAAACAGAACTGTGTGCCAGATCAGCTTTCAGAAACGATGCAGGAGGTAGCTGGCCAACCCCAAGTGCATCTGGCAAGAGGAGTCAATCTCGTTATGTAGGGCTTAGCTTGCCCTGGAGGATTGGGAAGGAGGAAGAAATTTGTAGAAGATTGCTTTTCAAAGACTAGACAAATAAATTGCTTAAATTATTGTTTAGAAGTTGATTATTTTGAGTTTTTTTCTATGTCACTGAATATAAAAAAATGAAGGTTAATAATAACCAAAAGTCACTACTTTCAACTATTTGTAATGTCATAAGCAAGTTTTTCTAATTAATAAGTCAAAACCATGCATGTTCTCATCAAGAGTTAAACGCACAGCTTGGGGTGAGAATGAGGGGCCATGAGATGCATAATAACAAAAACATTTTTGTGCATGAGAGGATTCATATTTGGTATTTAATTCTAAAACTTGGCATTTTTATTATTTTTAGTCTCCTTTGTATCCTTACCTGGCTAATGAGTTTATGTGTACAAGCAGTTGCCATGGTAGCCAGAGACCTCCCTTTCTCGGTAGATGAACCTGAGTGGTAATGTCTTGGACCCATTGTTTTCAAGTCTACATGTGTCTTCCCCATTAATAACATGGCATAAAGATAATACACAGCACACTTCAACTCTTCCCTCTGAATATCAAGATGACTCAGCCACCCTGTCCCGTAAATAATAAGGTTTCAACATTTATAAATTACTCCTGTCAACTAAAAAGTGGTTAAAGTGAAAATTACCCAGTCCTGGCAGACATTCATGTGACCTAAGGTTTGGGTTTTTTCTTAAGATTTATAATTTTGACAGTTAATTTTGCAGTTCTCTTTTAAAGCTTGTCATTTAGCACAAATTGACATTTAAGCAGCTTTTTAAAGCTCTAGTATAAAAATGTTAAAACAGCCTGGGCTTTTTCCTGTGAAAATCACCTATTATTTATTATCAAAGTCAGGGAAGTGAGTCATCAGTTTTCTCCTCTCAACGTTTTCTTAGGAATTGGAGGCAGTGGAGAAGACCAGACATCTTCCATCAATTTTATTTTCTTCTGTTAAAAGAAAACAATAAACGATTTAGATAAACATTAACATTTTCTATACAACAAACAACAAAAACACTATGAGATGAAGACAAGCTACCAGCTAAGAGTTGTAATGCATTCAACAACAAAGGGTTAGTGTCCAGCACACAGATATGTTATTACATAGAAAATGGTTAACACCCACTGGGAAGAAAAGAAAAGATGCAAACTAAGAATTTACAAAACAGAAAGCTGAATGGCTATATGAATAGGTGCTCAATCTTACTAGTAATGAGAAAAAGTCAAAGTAACAGAATGAAATCCCATTTTATCCTATAACTGGCAGAAATGTAAACCCTAAAAGAAAAGCACAGTGGTTTAAAACTGGTTTCTATGAACTCAGTATTTGCTGGGCCCCAGTTCCAGTGCAACTGGGACAATACTCTGAGCCGTATAGGTAAGGGCTTGGAGAATGTGGGCTCTGGTCAATCCTGAAGGAAAGAGATGGACCCAAGGAGCACTGGGGCATCCCAGGGAAGAGTCCCAACAGGAGGAGCAGACCGGTAGCTGCGACTTCTAGAGAAAGATCGGCCTGTGGAGATCTGTGGTCCCTGGGGCGGGGAGGGATTTTTTTGGCGGGGGAACTGCTCTTCTTTCTGTCCCCTGAGGAATGTAGGGGAGCCAGGCAGGTGCCAAAATCTTCCCTGTTCTAAAAGATGGGAGAATGACACCTTTTGTTAGCATTTTTGTTTTTACTTTAAGGCTTATATTAATTCTATTTTTAACTTCAAAAGCACAGAGGTTAGTTCATCTCAAGTACATTTATTACAAAGGGCCACAGAGGCTAAAGAGCGACTGGAATGACATCAGCAGAGAACACACACAAAGAAATAGAGTGAGACTGGGGCTGAGAAATAGTGGGGCAGTAGCAAAGAACTCACTACGTGTATTTCAGCCTGTCCATCGTCACAAACAACATCATCACCAGGCCCGTGACGCTGGTCATCCATTCCGTGATGAGGTCAGTGTCGTGCTCACTTCCCTACGCTGTCGCCACTCAGGACAATAGGTGTCATGAAGTACAAAATTGCTTAGGGAAAAAATACATTCACTAGGTCTGGGTCAGGTCAGGCTTATCCACTATTTCAGTGTCTCCAGCCCAGAAAGATGAGCTAATTTGTGAAGGAAACAACTTTAAACTTGTATTGAATGCAGCTGCTTCAATTCAATAAATGACGACTGCTCAGGGTATCAGGAAGGTTTTGAATCGTCTGTGACTCTGACAAAGGAACTGTTGAGAGGCAGATGAATAGCGTCTGGGAGCTGCTCTCGGCTAAGAGACAATGAGATGCTGAATGGTCGGTAAAACTTCTTTGTGATATTTAAGAACATAATTGAACCCATCTATTGAAAGACAGACGTGACGGTAAAGTAAAAGCATTTTGACCCATTTTAAATTATTTTTCTAAGTAATTCTTTGGCTAAAGGATAAATTACGCCGAAAATTACTGATGATATGAACATCAGTGAGAGGACACCACTTCCCATGTATGGCATGGAGCCAAAGAAACACTCAGCAGGCACACAAAGATTAAGTGCATTTATTAGAATATAAGACAGATAGGAAGGCATTATGCTTTCAACTCACAAGTAAAAAGAGCAAAACATTAAAAGGAAAGACTTTTTTAAATATTATAAAAACAGAAATAAAGAATAACCCTCCAAAGGCAGACTAGACTAATTAAACCATAGTTCTGCAAAAGCCCAGTGAAATACAGAGACCCCTGGCAATTTGCTTCTCAGAGAGATACAAACACCAAAAATAAGAATGAAAACACAGCCAACGATACAGACAAACTTATGAAATCATAAAAGAATTCTAATACCCGTACCAATAAATTCAAAATTTTAGGGGAAAGAATTATTAGATATACATAAATTATCAAAATAATATCAGAGAAAATGTAAAACTGAATAGACAATAGCCACAGAAAAAATTAAAACATAATTATTAAAATCTACTCTGTCACAGGAGGATTAGTCCCAGACCATTGTATGAGTTCTACAGAACATTTAAAGGACAGTTTTTTCTTTTAATGCTTTATTTAAAATGTTTCAGGACACAGAATACGTATAAAACTCCTTTATTTGTTCTATAAGGCCAGCGTAATGCCAAATTGAACAAAAACTATCCCAAATCAGTTTTTCTGAATCTCAGATAAGATTATAAAAGTAAAAATCTTTTTCAAAAATTACAAATCAAAACTGGCAACCTATTACAAGAATAATATATCATGGCTAAGGAGTACTTCTATAAGAACCAAAGGGTGGTTAAATCGTTAAACAGTGGGAAATGTATTTATTTAATTTCTTGTATAAATAGAAAAACAGAAAACGTATATGCTTCATGCAGCAGAAGCTGAAAAGAGGATTGATAAACTCCCAGACCCATTCCTGAGATCAACTCAGTAATCTAGGAGCAACGTGAGAATCCGAGGCTCTACAAGAAATTAACTCGAGTTTTGCTTCCACCCCTTCAGATTCTCTATTTAGAAATAAAAGCCAGGTTTTCCCCTTCCCAAAAGAATATCCAGGCTATGGCCTAGGCTCTCCTTACTCCCAGGTAGGATGGAGTTTTGTGTTTCCAGCTAATAAAGGAGAAGTTAGCATCACACTCGGGCTGCGCTGGAGATAATCAGGCTCTGGGATTAGAAGATCTGGTTACCTGAAGGAATTTCAGGTGGACTGTCCAAGAGAAGGCAGAGTAGAGCTTTGACTTGGTGGAATTTGAAAAGTACAAAGAGCTCAACTGAGAACTCAAATGAAGAACATACTGCAGTTTTGAGAGAAGGTGGGGACTCCAAGAGTTGGAGATGATCTGAGCTGCCTGGGGTGATGCACCAGCTCTGAGGCGCAGGGTCCTATCCGCAGGACAGATGTTGGGAGTTGGCAGAGCTCTGCCAGCAGAGCAGGAGCCTGCACCCCTGCTGAGGGCTCCCCACTCTGTGCAGCACACTGTGCGTGCTCATGTGTGCACGCATGTCCTTCACGTGCACACACATTAATGTGCGAATATACACCCACGTTCCAACTGGGCTTATCAGTTATCACATTGATTTGTACTCCGCATCTAATACCTGTGAAATACTTTAAAACTGTGAGAACAAGAGAATTTTGTCAGGTGATGAATATAAAATGAGCTTCGGAAAGTGACTAATTTTCCTGTGTGCCGGCATTCACTAATATGCAAAGGAATGGGGAAATATCTTGTTCACGCTGGCAACAAAACGTATGCGACACTTTGAAATAAATATCACAAGAAATGTGTCAGACCTATCAGAAAAAAAATCAAAGCTTGACTGAAAAAAAGTTTAAAACTTTATTGAAAAAAATGTTTAAAGATGTTAAGTGGAACAAAACACTTTTTTTCTGGATATACTATTTTTCCAGGTGTATAAGCAGGGAAAATTATTTAACCTCTTTCTGTCTTTTTTTCCCCTTTTCTGTGAAATGAAAATGAAAATAGTATCAACTTTACTGGATTATGAGGATTTAAATGAGTTCCCGTATGTAAAGTATAATAAAATTGTCTGCTATTTTTAGTAACAAAAATATGTCAAGTCTCCTCAAATTAATCTGTGTGGTTTCGATGCAGTTCTAAATAAAATCCCCAAAAGATTTTTAATGGACCATGAAAAAGCTGTCTCTTAAGTTCATCTACAAAAATAAATGTTAAAACAGCCTATGAAATTTTTGAAAATTTATGAATATGATAGAAAACTTTCCCTGTATCTATTTCAAGCAAACTGTGAAAACTTTACTAATTTAAACAGCATAGTATTTGTTAAAGTAATAGACAAATCATTCAATGAATAAAGAATAGAATAAAATTAAGAGTCTAAACATACTCTTCTTATCTGTGTATGTGGGACCTGATATAAGATAAATGTAATCTTTCAAATCCATAGAGAAGAATTGACTATTCAAAAACATGTTATTGGAGCTATTCATTATATCTTTACTCACCACCAAACACAATAGTAAACTCCACAACCATGAAAGTATTAGAAGAAAATATAGGAGAATAAGTACACAACTTTAAGAAGGAAGCATTGCTAAGAATATTAATCAAGGTTCACCTGAAGATAACAGAAATTACTCTCCCTGACTTCAATAGAAAAAAAAATTAACATAGAACGTCTAATGGTTGAATATATATGCAGAACTTTCAAAAAATATTTCCAAACATCATTACAGATCTGGCCCACCAAAATAGTCAATAATCCGTCTATGATCAGAAAACTCTGTGATAAGGAAGTTAGGAAATCAGTTAACTCTAAGACTGCTCTATCTTAGCCCTTCCATGTTACTCAAATAAATCCTCCCTCTTACCCTATTTTTTGACACCGAGGAAGGTAAAGATAGGAACTATGCCTTCTACCACTATTGTCTCTGAAAATTGAAGGCCTCTCCCACAAGCTTGCCTGTGGAAATTGTAGAATAGCAGTGGCCTTGACCTACCGCACCTCTACCTTCTAGATCTTGGGAGGAGAAATGAGTTCACATGTAGAAGTAAAGCCTTGATGGATTTTGTGAAATGTGTTTTTTCTACATTCTGCTGTTTCTATTGTCTAGCCTTTAGCATGAAGGAAAGCATATTACAAGGGGGCCAAAACTTTGCCAAGAGAGTCAGTTTGCAATTCTTTGCACAATAAGAAAGATAGGAAACTCAGAAGCTATAAAGGGAAAGATTGATTGATGGGCTACATAAAATCTAAACTTTGGTTTAGCAAAAAAGGTCATAAACAAAATAAGAAAAACAGCAATAAAAAACATGCACTATACTGGAGGAAAATAGTTGTGACATATAGAACAGATGAACACCAGTGCTCATAATATATAAAGATCTCTGTATCACTTAGGAGAAACTACACAAAGATCAATAAAGCATTAGAAAACAAGGAACAGAAAAAGAAATGTACCTGAAAGATAAACACATAAGGATTTATAACCTAACCAGTCAAGAGTGAAATGCATATTAAAACAAGGTAATATGATTTTCATCAATCAGGTTACTGAAAAATTAGTTGTTAATATATGCTTTTGATGGAAGTATTGATTATTACTTTTCTAGAGGGCCAATTATATCTGAAAAAATTTTAAATGCACAAGTCACTTAACAGAACATTTTCACTTCCCGGAGTGAGACGGCCAGAAATCTATTCATACAGAATTGCTGGTGATAGTGAAAAATGCAGACCAGACAACCTAAATGCTTTCAAAAGGAAAAAATGTTAAACAACATAGGAATACCCTAATAAGTGATCATCTTTTAGTATCAATATTTATCCACACTATATTGAAAAATAGACACACTATTTCAGGGTGGGGACAGATTAATGATTGCTATAAGAACCATGAGTTCTTTGCCCCAGTTCCATTCTGTTCTGGGATGATAAAAAGGAAGCCAGGTAGGTATCATAAAAAGACTAGGGTCTGTATAGGTGTGAGGAAATCCCATCAATGAATCAGCAAGTTTATGCAGGAGAGGAGCAGCTGCTGTCCACTTGTGTCCTAAGCAAGGGAAGAAAAACTTTGCTTCCTAATGTAAACAAATTCTTCTCAGGAACAAAGGGAAAGAACTCTAGGTTGTTGTTATTTGGAATGTAGACAAAAGTTTCCAGGGAGGACATGAAAAACGCATCTCTCAGTTTATCACCCTCAGGATGTCTCCATAGTTTGGGGAAAATACATTTAATGGAGCAGATGGCTCCAAGTCTAACGCCCTTGCATGTGAAGAGCAAATGGACCAGAAGAGACGGGGACATTCTCCAATAGGACAATTTCCTTTGCTCAAGAAGTCCAGCCATCCAAAAGCATGAAAATATTCTCTTCCTGACAATAAGCAGATCAATAAAACATAGATTTATGATATTGGCATACTGAGCAACATTAAATGAAAATTCCAATAATAGACCAATGTGTTAAGTGTGATCTCACATATGTGACATTGGTAAGACAAATCATTAACAAGGCTGTCTCTTGGAAAAGGATGGAGGAACTAGCAAAAGAGGGACTTTCAATTACCTATTTGTGTTTGTTATTGAATTTGGGGGCAGAACTAGAGGTTATTTTAAAAATTTCTTCTTTTTATTTTTCAGATTTGCTATAATAAATCTATATTAGTTTTATGATGTCACCTTTTTTAATAGTCAAAAACATTTCATTCATCAAATATTCATCTCACTTCAAAACAACCATAAGATTAGTAAATTGTATCTGTTATCGTTTACAATGTAATTAGCTTTATCATTTGTGGGAGTGAGGGAAAACTCTCCCTTTCCCAAAAAAGTTTGCTGTAAGATCAACTCCCAATTAAGACAGATTAATAAGAGGATGAGATTTATTTACCATGTCCACAGGGAAAAACCACAAAGTGCCCAATTTCCCAAAGGGATCCAGATATTTTTATATATGCCTTTTAGAGGGGAGGGGAGAAATATAGGTAACTCTGTGTAGGGGCAATAAACAGTTGCTGGGGAGGATGAATAGATACCTGGGAGAATGAATGGATGGAGGAAAACACACTGGACTAGCACATTAACTGAGAGATAAGTATTATGTTTAAAATAATTTGGGATAGGTCTGGTTGCATTCTTTATTTTCCTTCCTGCTTAACCAGGAGGGGAAAGGAAGCCAAATATTCTTTTGATGGGTCCATGTAGAGGGAAAGTCTCTTCCAAGGGCCTGTTAGTCTTTAAGGGCCTTAATTCAAAAAACCAAAAGTCATTTTGGGGGCCTCCTTCACATTTCCTCCATTTCTTGAGCTCCTTAACATTTATTCCAAAAGAAAAACGCTACACCACTGTTGATAGAATGAGGTTCCCCTCTTCTGGTTGCTCTCCATCAATGTCTATTTCACAATAACTTTTAAAAATCTTATCATTTAGCATTTGTCAAGTGGTTATTTCATATTTAGCATTGTCATTGGCACTGAGGTTACAAAAGAATTGCCACTGGTCCTTCCTGAATAGTTCACAATCTACTGAGACTGAAAGACCTGTATTACAATGTATCCTGATTCCTGGTGATGACAGCAAGGGAATTCAGTCCAGTGTGGGCCAGGCAGAGGGATGAGACCCTGAAGATACCGATCCCATCACCTCACAGCCAAAGAGAATCAGAACACCAGGTAATTTGATTTTTAGCAACAATAAGTGATAAAATACAGCTGGCTTAATTTATGGTTTGACTTTTAAACCAAATGAGAGAATGTAAGTTTCCAGCCTATCACAGAAACTTAGTCCACAAGTAGACAGGTAGAGGCATGTGAGTGAACTGCCTGCGGTCTCTGAGCCGGGCTAGTTGTCTAGGTGAATGTGATTCTTAACTCGTAAGGGGTAAGTCCTGTAAAAAAGAAATGTTCTTCACAAAGTTAAGATAGAGAATAATTTAGTAGTTAAGTTTTAAGGCTGAAGCTCCTTTGGTTCAGAGTGAAAAGCAGTGGACTCCTGCTGTGTTTGCTGTTTGTCACCCCAACAAAGATGGGAGGGAAAGGTGCCAAGTGAGAGTGAGGGGGGTTGGAGGAGGGTGAGGGTCAAGTCTGTGAATCCCAAAATGTGGGCCTCACATGAACAGCGTTAGTGTAACTTCAAAACTGTCAGAAATGCAAATTCAATTTTTTTTTTTGACACAGAGTTTAGTCACCCTGGGTAGCGTGCTGAAGTGGCCTCATCATAGATCACAGCACCCTCAAACTCCTAGGCTCCAGACATCTCTTGCCTCAGCATTACAGCCGGGGCTATAAGTGCCGGCCACTGTGCCCCGGCTCATATTTCCACTTTTACTAGAAATGGAGTTTTGCTTTTGGTCAGACGAGTCTCAAATTCCTGAGCTCAAGATCCTCCCTCCTCAGCCTCCAAACAGTGCGAGCATTACAGGTGAGAACCACCTTACTGAAATGCAAATTCTCAATCCTTGCTCCAAAGCTAGTAATCAGAAACTCATCTTTGTTCACTGAAGCCTGTAGGTGATCCTGATACACACTACACACTCAAATTTGAGAACCACTGTTGCCAAGGTAACAACAGCTCAGTCATTAACATGCAAATGTGTTTCTTTATTAAAAAGATTTGTTCTACAAAATTTGGATTCAGTCAAAAGGCCACACTCAAGGCCTCAAGGCCACAGGTTCCCCACTCCTAGAAGTCAGGGAAGTCATTTGTCTGGCAAAAAAATATTATCTCCTGCTGAAAGCTTATTTTACCCCCGGGAATGAAAGGGGTAAGTTATAGCCAAATATTAACAGGTGCACAAAGCTTTGAATTATCCTTTATGGAGACTGAACTATAGGGAGGAGAGAAGTGTTTTCGGTAACCTACTCTACCTATATATTTTTTCCTCATATGAAATACTCTGATAAGATGAGGAAAAAGAATTCCTCCTATTTTATTATAGAACTGAGTTAAGTGGTTAATTAATAACTTGGACAAAGGCTTTAAAGCACTTCCCCCACCTTCTAATGAAGAAGATGTCCCAAGATTTCCTTTCTATTCCTGGCAGCAGAGCCGTGAAGAGATAAACAACCAGAGCTGCTAACATAAATCACTCTCAAGGAGCTAAACTGCCTGACCTTATGGGGAGCGATTTACATTTGTGTAACTCTGAAACCAGAGGAGCTCAAAACTCTCAGAGAGAGTATTGTGCATACACCATCTTTAAGTATTTCATCTTGCCACTCCTCGAGAGAGGACAGACACAAAGAATTATAAATGTATTTTTCTGGACCTACACACCACAGCAGGAAAAGAACAAAATCTTCTCACATCCCAGCTCTATCCATTCCTGTGTCTCACCTTTGCCCTTTACAAGCAGAGTTTCCTTGGTGGCTAAAGTGTTCTTGGGCAACAACTGTTGACTCCTCATTCCTGCCACATACACATAGATCCTGCTTCTTAGAAAATGGCACCACTACCCACCTATTGCTCAGGACTAGATCCTAGGAATCATTCTAGTTCTTCTCTCTCCCCCCCACCCCACCTCCAAGTCCTACCTCCAGCACCTACATGTCAAACTCAAACACTTCTTGCTACCTCCAGTGACCTCTCTCCCCTACCACAAACATCTCTCAGCAGGACCCCATAAGAGCAGCCTACCCAGCCTCTGCTCCTTGCCTTGGCCCCTCCTTTTCCCTCCTCATACAAGAGTCTAAATCATCTTCTGAAATACAAATCACATTTTATGACTATCCTGCTTCAAACCTTCCAGCAACTTCTGAGTATAATTAGAACAAACTTCAGATTCTCATCATGCTCTGGCCCTCTCCACCCTCTTTGTGTTCTACTTCTCCACCCCTTTCACTGGTCCTCTGGGTTTTTTGTCCCTCAAACACACTGGACTTATTGCCTTCTTCAAGTCTATTCCTGAAAATCCTGACCCCTAGACCTTATGTGGCAGGCACCTTTGCACCATTCAGGTCTCAACTTACGTGTCACCTCTCCAGAGAAGAATTTTCTAAAATTCCTCCCAACCCCATCTACTCTTGCAACCTTGGCTCAACCACTTCATAATTATATTCTTTTAATTTTTGTTCAGAACACATTACATGTGAAATTTTCTTATTTATAGTTATTGTCACAGTAGTAAAGATATGGAATCAATCCAGGTGTCCATCAATGGATGAATGTGTAAAGAAAATGTGACATAGGTACATAATGAAATACTATTCGGAATTGAAAAAGAAGGATATCCTGTCATTTATGACAACACAGGCGAACCCAAAGGACATTACTTTAACTGAAAGAAGCCAGACACAGACAGACAAATCCTGCTAATCTCACTTACATGCAGAATCTAAAGATACTGAACTCACAGAAGCAGAGAGCTGGGGTGCCAGGGACCAGGAGGATCAGGGAGACATTGGTCAAGGACACAGAAGTTCAGTCAGACAGGAGGAATAAGTTCAAGAGATTATTCTACAAGATCATGACTATAGTTAACAACAGTATATCATATACTTTAAAATCACTGAGAAAATATATTGTAAGCATTCTTACCACAAAAAAATTGATAAATGTGTGATAGATGATAATTATCTGAATTTACCCGTTCCACAATGCATACATATTTTAAAACATCATGTTGGGCCAAGCGTAGTGGCTCACACCTGTATGTAATCCTTGCACTCTGAGAGGCCAAGGTGGGTGGACTGTTTGAAACTCAGGAGTTTGAAACCAGACTCAGCAAGAGCGAGACTCCATCTCTATTAATAAAGGAAAAAACTAGCCAGATGTAGTGGTGCATGCCTATAGTCCCAGCTAGTTGGGAGACTGAGGCAAGAGGATTGCTCAAGCCCAAGGGTTTGAGCTTGCTGTGAGCTAGGATGCCACTGTACTCTATCCAGGGTGACCAAAAAAAAAAAAATCATATTGTATATCGTAAATACATAAAATTTTTATTTGTTTTACAAAAACAAATAAGTATCTGTCTCCCCATGCTCAACTATAAGCTCCATGAAAGCAAGAGCCTTAGTGTCACATCCCTTAAATGCTAGAGCATAGAGCAGGGCTCCAGCAGAGAATGGTGCTTGAGATCAGTCCAATTATTGCATAAATGAAAAGATTTTCTGACTAAACCTACTCTATAAATGTTTCTGACAATATATGTAATGCTAAGAACAATTGATTCAACAAGTATTTTTATGTGATTACCAAAAGCCAGCACCATTTTAGGCACATCACTGGAGCTGGCCTGTCATGTTCGACTGTCTTTGACAAGTATGTGATTTTGATCACCAGAATATTACTATCAAAAGCTTCCTGAAGAAAAGCCCTACATCAGGCATACAGGCTGTGCCACTCACTTTCAACCTGGGTGTTGTGACAGGGGCTCCTGGAACACCAGGAAGCACGATCTCATCCTTACTTCTGAGAAAACAAATCACAGAGGCTTTTCTCAGTAGAACAGAAGTGACATCATTAGATATGCCAGAGGAAATGGGTCAAGTCCCAGGTCTGCCCTCCACAATGCATGGAACCTTGGGCAAGTTACTCTACCCCTCTGGGCCTTGGGCGGGCATCACCTAAAAATAAGAATACCAATGTCTCTCCTGCCTATTTCAGAGTTATAGGTAGTGAAGAAATATTGCAACTGAGAATACCCTTTCCTGAATACATGTGTTATTTAGTGTAAACAAACACATGTTCACACACAGAACAGTAACAATCACACAATAAATAATTTATGGATTATATTTACCATTTTTAATCAATTATTTCATGTTCCAATGCAAATGATTACTCTCACTAGAAGTAAGGATGATTAGATCTTTCCCAATCTATTTATTTACAAAGGATTTCCCAAACATGGCCTTCCATTCATTTCTGTAGCATCCTCTGTAGGACATCCACAGATAGTAGATATGTCTCCTTCCTAAAGAGAAACTAAACTCAAAACATAGACCAACCTTTGGGTAGGGCTGCAATGACATAATTTGCAGCCCCCAATTCCCCAAACTCTTCTTTCTATATCTGCATTGATGATAACTGATGCTCTGTATCCAGGTGTGGACACATGCTCACAAGCCAGGATGGTGTACTCTGAGGAAATAGCCTGTGTGAATAATTCTTAAGACTTTCTGGAGATAACCTAGATCCTCATAACCAATGAATTTCTCAGCCCACATGGTTTTTCCAGCTACAGATTTGACAAAGCAGAGAAATGAAAGTGACATTGTAGAACTCTGACTTTAGTAACTTATTAACAAACATTCCCAGGCAAAATCCAAATGGTATTTTTTAAATGCTTTCTCTAAGCCTTGGAGGCTAAAACTGCAGTTGACCCATATTTTAAGCTCAAAATTATTAGCTAAAAAAATTTAAAAATATTTTGACTATTTCTTGAGGCTCCTTTTTAATTGTTTCACTATGCAATAATACAAACTATAATAGTTCGTATGAACTTCCAGTTTAAAAGATAAGCTTTTTAACAGTTATAGGAACTGTACCATTAAGGTGCAAGAAATAAATAAGAAGAACAAGAATCTTTAAAGGAAGATATAAGAGGAGTTCTCTTTTAACCCATTAAGTTTGCTTGAGAATACAATCTGGACATTAGATCCCTGTCCAGCATGCCCAACGTCCTCCTCTTGAAACACACTCCTTCTAAACCATGGGTGGTCACAGAGTGAGGCTGGCTCCTGTGTGGCCAGAGTATATAAGGAGGGTCTTAGTGGGAGAAGAGGGTGACTCCAGGTCTTGATGCCTGCTGCTGACTGCTGCCCCCTTATGGTTCTGTAGGCTGATTCTGAGCTGGTGCATGAATTCTAGAATTTGAATGGCTATTGAGGTAGACATCTATGTGGAATCCAAATCCCTATGTGGTCCAGAGTTAATCCAAAACTCTAAGTGTGTGGGCTTGTATCTGTGAATAGAGAGCAATAGATTTTATGAGAAGCACCACTGGTCGCCATTATCTGTGCTCTTCTGGTTCCTACATTCTACTTTAACCCACCACCTTGACTCAACTCAGCCTGCAGGGTTCATCCAGATTTAGAAGCACCACCTCACTCTGAACAGTTAGGAGAGTTCATCTTGTTCCACCTCTTAGCAAATGTTAGCCATCATCCTGTGGGCGCTCTCATCATCCCTGCTGTGCTTCTCCTTCTTCTTTTTACACCTCCCTAAAGCTATTATTCTTGGTCCTACAGTCAATATACAAATCGCTCCTTCAACTAGATATGCTGATCTTTGACTTAGTTCTTATTTTCCTACTTATTATAAAAACTATTTGCTTCATTGCTTTTTAAGTATGTTATCCTAAATCAGTCCCATTCACTTACTACTCAATGTTACTAAAGAAACAATATGTGTATGTAGGTATATGCAGGTATTTAATACATTAAGTACTTTAATTAGTACTTGGTACTAATGCACCAAGTGGCCTGTTGAATTGTTGAGAAAAAGGACCTCTTTTTCTTAAATGTTTGTGGCTCTAAACATAATATCACCTAATGAGGAAGGAGACTTTGTAACTGCTGCCATGATCTGTAAATGCATTCTTGACACTGAGCAACAGATTTAGGAAACAATGGTAACTACTAGGAAAGTCCTAGAGGATTTTAGTGTTGGAATGAGCATTTAGATGACCTGAGTTTCCTACCTATAGAAACGAGTTATTCTTTCAAAATTCAAGAAAAAGTAAATTCAGTAAAAGGGTCAGGTACCCTCTCACTATTATTTCTAGCCTATGTATAACGCAAAAATGATATTCTATGTTGCCACAATGGGTATTTTTTCTTTGTTTTATTTTTATTGTTTGGGATTCCTTGATACAAAGAATTAGGTTACACTGATTGCATTGATTAAAGAGACTCCGTCTTATGATTGTGTCCCGCCCCCAAGAGGTGTGCCATACACCATGACCCCCATGTCCCTCCCCTCTCCCCACTTGGTCATTCTCCTACCTCCACCTTATATTAGCTCATCTTCTGCCTTCATGTTAGTATTGAGTACATTGGGTTCTCACTTCTCTATTCTTGTGATGCTTTACTAAAAATAATGTATTCCACCTCCATCTAGGTTAATACAAAAGATGTGCAGTCTCCATCTTTTTAGGGCTGAATAGTATTCCATTGTATACATATACCACAGCTTGTTAATCCATTCCTAGATTGGTGGACATTTAGGTTGTTTCCACATTTTGGTGATTGAGCTTCAATAAACAGTCTAGTGCAAATGTCCTTCTGGGTAGATGCTTAGTAATGGGGTTACAGTATCAGATGGAAGGTCTAATTTGAGTTCTTTGAGGATTCTCCATACTTCCTTCCAAAAAGGTTGTATTAGTTTGCAGTCCCACCAGCAGTGTAACAGTGTTCCTTTCTCTCCGCATCCCTGCCACCATCTGCAGCTTTGAGTCTTTGTGATATGGGCCATTCTCACTGGGGTTAGGTGATATCTCAGGGTGGTTTTAATTTGCATTTCACTGATGATTAGGGAAGATGAGCATTTTTCATGTTTGTTAGCCATTCATCTGTCTTCTTTAGAGAAGGTTCTATTTGTGTCTCTTGCCTAGTGATATATGGGATTCTTGGGTCTTTTTTAATTGATTAATTTGAGTTCCCTATAGATCCTAGTTATCAAGCTTTTGTCCAATTCATAATATGCAAATATTATTTCCCATTCGGAAGGTTGTCTGTTTGCTTTGGTTGTTGTTTCCTTAGTTGTACAGAAGGTTTTCAGTTTAATTAAGTCCCATTTGTTTATTTTTGTTGTTGTTGCAATTGCCATGGAAGCCTTCTTCATAAAATCTTTCCCCAGGCTGATATCTTCAAGTGTTTTTCTCACAATTTTTTGAAGGATTTTTATTGTTTTGTGCCTTAGATTTAAATCTTTTATCCATCTTGAATCAATTTTCCTAAGTGGTGAGAGGTTGTGGGTCCAGTTTCAGTCTTTTACATGTGGTCATCCAGTTCTCCCAGCACCATTTATTGAATAGGGACTCTTTTCCCAAGTGTATGTTCTTGTTTGGTTTATCAAAGATCAGGTGCTGTAAAATGTTAGTTTCATCTCATGGTTTTCTATTTGGTTCCAAATGTCTACGTCACATCTCCATTTTTGTGCCAATACCGTGCTGTTTTGAGCACTGTAGTCTTATAGCACAGCCAAAAGTCTGGTATGGTGATACCCTGGCTTTATTTTTATTACTAAAAATTGTCTTGGCTATATGGGGTTTCTTCTGGATCCATACAAAATGAAGATTTATTTTTTCCAATTCTTGAAAGTATGATGATGGTATTTTAATGGGTATTGCATTGAATCTATTGATTTCTTTGGGTAGTATAAACATTTTAACAATTTTGATTATTCCCAACCATGAGCATGGTATGTTCTTCCATTTGTTAATATCCTCTGCATTTCTTTTCTTAGGGTTTCATAATTTTCTTGTAATTTTCTTTGTAGAAGTCCTTTACCTCTTCTGTTATTTATATTTGCAGATAGTTCTTTCTTTTTTTTTTAAGTTACTGTGAAGGGAATTGTGTCCTTGATTAGCATCTCATCTTGTATATAGCTGGCATATACAAAGGCTACTGATTTGTGGCCACTGATTTTATATCCTGAGATATTGTTGTGTTTTTTATTATTTCCAGGAGTCTTGTGGTTGAGTCTTTGGGGTTCTCTAAGTATATAATCATATTATCAGCAAAGAGTGAGAGGTGGACCGCCTCTGTGCCAATTTTGATGCCCTTTATTGCCTTCTCTTGCCTGATCGTATAGGCTAGCACTTCCAGCACTATATTGAATAGTAGTGGTGATAGAGGACAATGTTGTCTGGTTCCAGTTCTAAGCAGAAAAGCTTTCAGTTTTACTCCATTCAGTATAATATTAGCTGTGGGTCTGTCCGAGATGGCTTCAGTCAGATTAAGAAATGTGTCACCTATGCTTATATTCTTTTTTTTCTTTTTTTTTTTATTGTTGGGGATTCATTGAGGGTACAAGAAACGATGTTACACTGGATGCATTTGTTGGGTAAAGTCCCTCTTACAATCGTGTTTTGCCCCCAAAAGGTGTGGCACACACCAAGACCTCAAGACCCCACTCCCCTCACTCCTTCCCTCTCTCTGCTCTTCCTTTCCCCACCCCCTCCCTCATTCTTTCTCTCTCTGCTCTCCCATTCCCTCACCCCCACTGTGTCAATAATTGTCATTAATTGTCCTCATATCAAACTTTACATGGGATTCATGCTTCTCCGTTCTTGTGATGCTTTACTAAGAATAATGTGTTCCACTTCCATCCAGGTTAATACAAAGGCTGTAAAGTCTCCATTTTTTTAATGGCTGAATAGTTTTCCACAGTGTACATATACCATAGCTTGTAAATCCATTCCTGGATTAGTGGGCATTTAGGTTGTTTCCACATTTTGGCGATTATAAATTGAGCTGCAATACACAGTCTAGTGCAAGTGTCCTTATGATAAAAGGATTTTTTTCTTTCTGGGTAGATGCCTAGTAATGGGATTGCAGGATCAAACGGGAGGTCTAGCTTGAGTTCTTTGAGAGTTTTCTGTACTTCCTTCCAAAAAGGTTGTATCAGTTTGCAGTCCCACCAGCATTGTAAAAGTGCTCCCTTCTCTCCACAACCACGCCAGCATCTGCAGTTTTGAGATTTTGTGATGTGGGCCATTCTCACTGGAGTTAGATGGTATCTCAGGGTGGTTTTGATTTGCATTTCTCTAATAATTAGGGATGTTGAGCATTTTTTCATATGTTTGTTAGCCATTCG
>CAUYON010126352.1:0-18899 GCA_963573935.1 Arctocebus calabarensis
GCCTGTAGTCCCAGCTACTTGGGAGGCAGAGGCAGGAGACTCACTTGAGCCCAGGAATTGGAGGTTGCTGTGAGCTGTGATGCCACAGCACTCTATCCAGGGTGACAGCTTGAGGCTCTGCCTCAAAAAAAAAAAAAAAAAAGAAAAGAAAATATAGAATATGAATACAGATGCTCTCTGACGATAAACTCATGGTAAATTGAAAATATAAGTTGAAAATGCATTTGATAACCTAACCTCATGAACGTCATAACATAGCCTCACCTACCTTAAACATGCTCTCAACACTTACATCAGCCTACAGTTGAGCAAAGCCTGTTTTTTATAGTAAAACGTCGAATGTCTCATGTGACTTATGGAATGTATTGAAAGTGAAAAACAGAATGATTGCATGGTACCCAAAGTATGGTTTCTACTGAATGCATATTACTTTTACATCATTATAAAGTTGAGAAAGGTACATTAGGGGCCTTCTGCATGTATTTACCATACTGGTGCAAATTCATTAAGAAGCAAGTAGTCCTATGAGCAAATATTAGAAGATAATAAGAAGTGAAATTATAGACTTGATCAGGTGGGGAGGAGATTTACAAATTCTAGAGTTGTGTTATTTTGATATTTTTTTCAATAGAGAATAGCTTTTTAAAAGTATGTGTCTCCCTAACTCTGCATTAAGTCCAGGAGGGGCCTCCTCTTCCTTGCTGATGGCTCTATTCCCAGCTCCAGCACAGAGCCAGGCACACAGCCTGTCTCAGAGGGTATCTGTTGGGAGGGTGGATGGGTAGATGGGTGGGTGGATAAATGGATGGAAGGATGAATGGATGAATGGAAAGAGGGACAAATGGATAGAAGGATTGAGGGATGGATAGATGGGATAGATGGATATCAGATCAGTGGATAAACGATGCTGACCTGACCAGGGGATTGCTGACCCTGGGGACCTGCTTATTTCCTGTTCCTCCAGGTCAGCATCAGGCTGGTCCCAGCATCCACCTTGGCTCCGGTGGCTAAGCCTGCCATGATGGCATAGCCCTGGGTGGTCCCATGCTGCAGTCCTGTGCCCCCCCATCCAAGGTCAGGACTCACTTTGCACAGAGGCCCCCTGCTGGGCTGTCTTGCAGGCATGCTCCAACTTCTCCCCTGGTTGGTCACTGTTTTCTTACTGATATGCAGTCAGGATTCTCTTTTATTTGAAAACTGCAGAGCTAAGTAGGTTTTGGCAAAGAGTGGGTGTTCTTCTTAACATGAATCATGGTAACCAAGTGTCTTTAGAGCTCAGTGACCTTCGCTGCTACGCTTGGACTTAGGGTGTTATGTTTTTTGAACAGGCAAAGCTGAAACAGTGTAAAGGACACTCGCCCACAGGCAGGCCTCCCTCCTCCACTGCCCCTCGGCCCCTAGCTTCCTCCTCCAGTGATACTTCCTGTATCTATTCTGCTAGAGAATTCTGTGCATTTTCAAGGAGGCACATAGATGTGTCTCTTATTCCCATGATGTTGACAATGGAGCACAAAAGTGTTCCTTTGGGTAAATAACCACCAACTTCGTTCTTTACTGCTAAATGGAACATTCTATGGCCTGGATGCTCTAGGCAGATATTTCACAGGATTCTAATCCTTTGCTGAGACACTCGTGGGGGCATCTCCAGGACATTCCTAGGGCATGCCTGGGGGAGGAGGAAAAGAATTTTTGACTTTGTGTTCTAACTGCCATGCCCTTGCTGGTATAGTGTTGGGGGAGGTACAGATGCATAACCTGGTGCAAGCACCATACTGGGACAGCCCCTCCAACCCCAGAAAGCCCTCCACCCATCTCCTGCACTCACAGGCTCCTGGCACTAACACCTGGAAACTGCTACTGTCTTCTCTACTTCTCAAAGGTCAAGGTCCCGTGAATGGCTCCCACAGCAGGGCGCTCCCTGCACTGAGCAGGATCCATCTGCGACCCCTCCCACACGGCTGTGTGCCCACAGCCTGTTCCTCCCCTGCAGGGATGTGCCATGGTTTCCTGTCCATTCCTGGTTGAGGGACATTTGCATTGTTTCCAGTGTCTGTCATTACAGACAAAGCTGCCTCAAACATTTATGGGCAGGTTTTTGTGTAAATGTTGTGACTCCACCTGAGCAAGTGCACGGGAGTGAGTTTGCTGAGTCATGTGGAGAGAGTGTGTTTGGACAAGAGACTGCCAGGTTGTGTCTGGAGAGGGTCATCGAATTCCATGTCCCCAGCAGCCCCGGGGTCACCGTTTTGTTTCTTTTCTCTTCCTTTAGTTCTTCTTTCTATCCCTCCTTTCCTCCCTTCCTCCCTCCCTTCTGCATTTCAGCTAATCTAATAAGTGTGTTCTGGAATCTCACCACGGCTTTAATCTGCAATTTCCCAGTGACTCTTGATTTTCAGCATCTTTGCATGTGCTTTTCTATCACTTGTATATACTTTTTGTAAAGCATCTGTCTGTGAGAATCTTTTGCCAGCTATTAAAAACTATTTTTGTTTTTTGTTATTAAGAGTTATTTATGTATTCTAGATGCAAGTTTATCATCAGATATATGAATTGCACATATTTTTGCCAGTCTGTGGCTGGTCTTATCATTCTCTTAGTGTTTTTTGCACACCAAAAGATTTTTTTTTTTTAACTTTGATGAAGCCAAATTTATTTTCTTTCATGGATCTTCGTTTCAGCATCGCCTAACCCAAGGTCAACAAAATTTTCTCCCGATTTCTTCGAAAAAAATCATAATTTTACATTTAGGTCTTTCATCCATTTCAAGGCAATTTTTGTATGAAGTCTGAGGTGTAGGTTGCGGTCTTTTTTTAAAATACGAATGACCAGTTGCTAAATCACTATATGTTGAAAAAACTCTGTTCTCTTGCCTGTGAAGGCAAATGCATTTTAAATTTTCATAGATAATACGACAATTATCTCCCATCATGCAGTTGTTGACTGAATGAGGGAATGGAGACTAAAGATCGATGCTGCTCAAAATTTTTAAGGTCAGCTGCCAGCTCAGGGTGGTGGTGGGGGTTGTCTTAGCCCTTCCTTTGCTCCTGGACGTGATGTGATCAGGCTTCACAGGCAAGGCAATTGATGAAAATATCTCACAACACTAATGAACTCTTGCTTCCTTTCCAGAGGTACTTAGTGTATTTAAAATGCAAATTCGAATCGATTAGAGAGTGGCTGTGTATGCTTATCTCAGAGATGTGGTGTGTTTGTGTTGGAGGAAAGACAGGCTGCTGTCCCCAGGGGGAAGACGGGATCCTCAGCCTTGCCTCTGCGAGTGGGGGCTCCCCGGGCCAGCACCTGTGCAGGCATTCAGAGGGCCCTGCCCAGCTGAGTCCAGGTGGCCTGAGTCCTCCAGGCTCTTGAGAGGATGGATGTGTTTCCCCGATTGTCTGCACAACTGCCTTATTACCTCTCCTTTCTCGGCCAGTGCAGTCACTGAGCCTGTTTTCAGACCAGGTGGACTCAGGAGATGAGAGGGAATTTTGTGTTGCAAGTCATACCCTCCTGGGGTTGATTTTCTTTTTTAAATAATTCAGATTACTATGAGGATACACATGATTGTTACATTGTTAGTGTTTCTAAGGTAAAGTTCAAGTTGTATTTGAGCCCTCCATCCAGGGGTATGCTGTATACCTTCACAGGGTGCTCATCAGGTGAGAGATTTCCATTCCCCCCTCCCTTCTTTCTTTCTCCCCCCCCCCTTGAATATATTTGTGCTTTTCTCTAGTATGGATATGTAGTTGTTTTTCTGTTGGTTTCATATTAGTAAGGAGTACATTGGACACTTGCATACTATCCATTCTTGTGATGCTTTGCTAAGAAGAATGTGTTTCAACTTCATCCAGGTGAATAAAAAAGATGTAAAGTCTTCATCTTTTTATGGCTGAATAGTATTTCATGGCATACACAAATAACAGTTTATTAATCCATTCATGGGTTGATGAGCACTTGGGTTGTTTCCATGTCTTGGCAATTGTGGTTTGAGCTAAAATAAACATTTTAGTGCAAATGTCCTTGTAAAATGATTTATTTTCTTCCATGTAGATACCTAGTAATGGAATCGCAGGATCAAATGGAATGTCTACATTTAGCTCTTTAAGGGTTCTCCATACTTCTTTCCATAGAGGGAGAATTAGTTTGCAACCCCACCAACAACGTAAAAGTGTTCCCTTTTCTCCACGTCCATGTCAACATATGCAGCTTTGGGATTTTGTGATGTGGGCTGTTCTCACTGGGTTAGGTGATGCCTCAGGATGGTTTTGATTTGCATTTCTCTGATGATTTGGGACTGATGAGCATTTTTTCATATATTTGTTAGCCATTCATCTGTCTTCCTCAGAGAAGGTTCTGTTCATGCCTCTTGCTCAGCGATAGCATTGTTTGCTCATTTTTTGGGGTGATTAATTTGAGTTCTCTGTAGATTCTAGTTATTAATCCTTTGTCCGATTTGTAACATGCAAATGTCTTTTCCCCTCCTGACGGTTGTCTGGTTGCTGTTGTATCCTTAACTGTGCAGAAGCTTTTTAGCTTAATTAAGTCCCATTGACTTATTTTTGTTGATGTTGCCATTGCTGATGATATCTTCTTCATCAAATCTTTCCCCAGGCCGATAAATATCACTTAGAGTTTTTCCCATGCTTTCCTCTAGCATTTTTATTGTCTTGTGTCTTAGATTTAAATCTTTTATCCATCTTCAATTTTTGTAAGTGGTGAGAGATGCAGGTCCAGTTTTAGTCTTTCACATGTGGTTAACCACTTCTCCCAGCATCTTTTATTGACTGAGGATTCTTTCCCCAATGTATACTTTTGTTTGGTTTATCAAAAATTAGAGGGTAGTAGGAAGTTGGTTTCATCTCTGGGTTTTCAATTCTGTTCCATAAATCTATGTCTCTATTTTTGTGCCAATACCATGCTGTTTTGATCACTGTGGACTTGTAGTACGACCTGAAGTCTGGTAGAGTGATGCCTCTGGATTTGTTTTTATTACCAAGGATTGTTGTGGCTATATATATATATTTTTTTCTGTTTCCACAGAAAACAAAGAACTAACTTTTCAAGCTCTTCAAAGTATTTAGTTGGTATTTTAGTGGGGATTGCATTATATACGTACATTGCTTTGGGTAGTAAAGCCATTTTAACAATGTTGATTCTTCCCAGCCAAGAGCATGATATATTCTTCCATTTGTCAATGTATTCTGCTATTTCTTTTCTCAGGATTTCATTGTTCTCTCTGTAGAGATCCTTGGCCTCATTTGTTAGATACATTACTAAGTATTTCATTTTCTTTGAGAGTACTGTGAAGGGTCTTGCATCCTTGATTTGCTTCTCAGCTGGACTGTTATTGGCATATACAAAGGCTACCGATCTGTGGATATTGATTTTATACCCTGCGGCATTACTGTATTTCTTGATCATTTTCAGGAGCCTTGAGGTTTAGTCTCTGGGGTTTTCTAAGTATGAGACCATATCATCAGCAAAGAGCAAGAGTTTGACCTCCTCTGCCTGCATTTGAATGCCCTTAATATCGATTTTGTTTATCTTTTTGAAGAACCAATGTTTTGTTTTGTTAATTTTCTGAATTATTCTTCTGTTTTCGATTTTGTTTATTTCTCCTTTAATTTTGCTTATTTCTTTACTTCTGCTAGGTTTGGGATTGGATTGTTCTTCCTTTTCCTATTCTTTGAGGGGGTTCATTAGCTTCTTCATTTGTGCTCTTTCTCTTTTTTTGGATGTGGGCATCTAATGCAATGAATTTCCTTCTTATGACTGCTTTTGCAGGATCACACAGGTTTTGGTAGCTTGTGACTTCATTGTTGTTATGTTCAAGGAATCTAATGATTTCCTTCTTTACTTCTTCCTTGACCCAGCTATCATTCAGCATAAGGTTGTTTAGTTTCCACGACTTTGTATAAGGATGAATGTTTTTGTTGGAGTTGAGTTCTATCTTTATTCCCTTGTGGTCTGAAAATATGCGTGTATAATTTCAGTTCTTTTAATTTTGTTGTGGTTTGATTTGTGTCCTAGGATAGGATCAATATTGCATTATGATCCATGAGCTGATGAAAAGAATGTATACTCATTAGCTTTGTGGTGGCATGTCCTGTATATGTCTATTAAGCACATTTGATGTAGGGTTACATTTAAGGTCCTTGTTTATTTATTTAGTTTCTGTTTAGAGGATGTGTCCAGTTCTGTCAGAGGGGTGTTCAAGTTCCTAGCTATTATGGCATTGTAAGATATCATATTCTTCAGACCAGTTAGGGTTTGTTTAATAAATCTGGGAGCATTTAAGTTGAGTGCATATATATTTTGAATTGAATGTCCTCTTGTTGTAGTGTTCCCTTGATGAGTATGTAGTGACCATCTTTGTCTTTCTTTGCTTTCGTTGTTTTAAATCCACTTGTATCTGAAAATAGATGATCCTCCTTTCTTCTGGTTTCCATTTGCCTGATATATTGTTTTCCAATCCTTCACCCTGAGCCTTGTTTTATTTTTAGAGGTTATATTTGTTTCCTGAATACAGTATATAAATGGCTTGTGCTTTATTATCCAGTCAGCCAACCTGTGCCTCTTTAGTGGGGAAGTCAAGCCATTCACATTTATTAAGAGAGTTGATAAGTATGGTGGAGTTATAGCCATTTTATTTTATGGCGGTCCATTGCTTAGTTTTATCCCTCGCACCATCATAAAAGCTAGGTTTTGACCTTTACTTTCTGTGTATCTACTTTACTGGTGGGCAGTTGTGATCGTCAGTGTGAAAAATAAATCTGAGTACTTCCTGCAGAGCTGGTCTTGTTGTAGCAAATTTCCTTAATGTTTGAATGTCAGTAAAGGATTTGATTTCCCTGTCAATTATGAAATGGGTTAGCAAGATACAGAATCCTAGACTGAAAGTTGTTTGGTTTAAGATGTTTATAGGCAGATGACCACCCTCTTCTGCCTTGACAAGTTTTAGTTGAAAGTCTTCTGTTACCCTAATGGGTCTGCCCGTCAATTTGTGCTTATTCCTGGCTGCCTGCAGAATTTTCTCTTTCATTTTGACTTTGGGCAGGTTCATTACGATGTGTCTAGGAGATGTTACGCTTGTATTGGTACAAACTGGGGTTCAATATCCATCTAAGAGGAGTGTGTCAGAATCTTTGATGATGCTTGGGAAATTTTCAGTTATGATATCCTCCAGTAGAGCTTCCAAACCTTTGGGTATCTCTTCTTCTTTTTCTCATACACCTATAATTTGTATGTTTGCGTGTTTTGTGAGGTCCCAGAATTCTCTAAGGGATTGCTCTGCTTTTACTCTCTTCTTTTCTGCCTCTTTAAATGCTTGCGTTAACTCAAGAGCCTTATCTTATACATCTGAGTTTCTTTCTTCTCTATGGTTTGTTCTGTTATTGATACTTTCTACTGCATCTTTAAATTCTCTGAATGACTCCTTCAAATTCATAAGCTCCCATATATCTTTCTAATTCCATCATGTCTTTCATTCATTTCTTGGGTCAATTTTTGGGTTTCCTTTTTGTTGTTATCCACTTTCCATTCAATCACTTTCATTGTTTTTGCCATCCATACTCTATATTCCCTTTTAGTCATTTCCATAATTTCTTGATAGGTGGGATCATCTGTGGTAGTTGCCTCCTGGTTCTTGGGGGGAGTTGATCTGCTCTGGTTTTTCATGTTGCCAGAATTTTTGTATTGGTGTCTCCTCATATGTGTTTTCTTCTTGTTTACTTGCTTTCCCTACTATTCCTTTCACTTCTTTCATCTTAATTTTCTTTGTCCTTATGTCTGGATGTTGATGTGTCTTCCTGTTCTGCCTGCGCTCAGAGAGAGGAAGTAATTAGATAGTTGCCATGGAGACCCTGTCTTGATTTCCTGCTTTGTTTGTTTTCAATCTGGGCATGATTATTACACAAACGTTGACTTACCGCTCAAGTGAGGTAGCCAAAGGTTACACTAGGCTTTATGGGCTACATAGCTTGACCTTCCAAGAATAGTTCCCTAGACCACAAAAGGAACCATGTGTGGGGAGGGATCAAACTTACGCATGTCTCTAAGGGAATCTGAGCCCAGCCTGCTACAGAATCAGAGATAGTTGCACATGCTAAGAACCTGTTGAACTGCTCCCAGACAGCAGCCCTATCAGCACCTACCATCTTAAAGACTGTATTGCTCTTCCCCATTCCTCCCCATGGTTCTGTCTTGATGGTGGGCCCTGATCACTGGATCTGTCACAGAGCCAGTAAAGGACTGAAATACACCCACCTGGTGCCTCTGGAACTCATTCACAGGCTCAGGCCTATCCATAAGACCCATGATATCTCAGTCCCTGTTGTCATTTCTCTCTACTACCTTCTCCTGGAGAGATGAATGCTCTGGAGCTTGGACCAGTCCCAATTGGCCCCCCAACTTGGGGTGCCATGTAGGGGTTGGGGAGACTCTTATAAAGGCTTATTCCCTCTGGAGCCATTGTATAGTCTTTGTCCCTGGAATGCCATGCTCCCTTGCACCATTTTCTGTGTTGACTTTCTGTCTCTCCCCACCCCTTGGTCTCTTAGAGTCCCTTGCTGTCTCACCATGCCTTAGCAATGCGGTTTCTCTGCAGAATAGTCCAATTAGAAGGGTCTGGTGTCCCCTTGCCTGAGTCACATGGAAAGCAGCTGATGAGGAGATGTTTCTAGTCTGCCATCTTGGGAAGCCCTCCTGGTACCAGGTTGGGATAAGCATCTCATCAAGTGAAGGTGAAACCTATGGAGATCGTTGCATTAAAGACTTCGGACAAAACTGAGAAATGATTACAGAGGCTGAGAAGTCCCAAAACAGGTTATGTCTAGAAGCTAGAGAACTAGGAAAGCCAATATCTTGGTTCAGTCCAAGTCTGAAGCCCTCAGGATCTAATGGTAATTTTCGGCCTAAGGTTGAAGGCCCATGATTGAGGTAAGAATGAGGCTGTGCTGGTGTGAGTTGCAAAGTCCAAAGACCAGAGAACATGGAGTTCTGACTGTCCAAGGGCAGGGAAAGAAGATCACTTCAGCTCTTTTCCCCTGGTGTTGATTTTCCAACCTAGAAATTTCATCACTGGATCACACTGGAGAGAGGAAAATTGAGTTCATGGAGGTGAGAGTTCTAAACTGTGAAGTAGGGATTATGATGGTGATAAACATAATGATGATAATAAAGATAATGATGCTGATGATGGTGATGGCAATGATAGTGATAATAATGATGATGATGATGATGAGAAGGATGGTGAGGATGATGGTATTGATGATGGTATGGTGGTGATGGTGATGATAGTAACACTGGTGTCTCACACGAGGAAGAGAAGAAGATGGGTGAGATCATGGAAAGGCTCAGAGCGGGGCCAGCTCCACCATAAATGCCATACAAAATGTTATCATTATCATCTTACATTTTGGGGTACATGGAGCTAACCTCCTTTTAGCAGCCATATCTCCATCCTGCACTCCCTCTTTTGAAGACAGGAGCTGAACTCTCTTTTGGAAAACTTCCCTTCTGGACTTCCCTCCAGCAGCCCCCTCCCAAAGAGCATATGTGCATCCTCCACACAAGGACAGAATACAGGTGGGTCCCCTGATGTTATCCAAGGGGCCACTGTGCCTGGCATCCTGAGAAGAGTCATTCAAGGGCCATGATCAATGAATGGCACTGGCAATGTGACCAGCTAAGGGAGGTCGGAATGAATCGCAAATGGCAGGTGCCGAATTGCTTTATTATTATAGCTCTTGTCTGTGCCTATGTTGTGGGAAGTTTTCCACATGAGGCTTTGGAGCTACTGCTTCAAGGGAGGCATGGCTGGTCTTTCCAGGCAGTGTCTATACTTCATAGTACACTGTCCATAGTACAGTGGGCAGTAGAAACCTCACAGACCTGCTGCATCCAAGGTCTTGCCAAGTATTGCTGAAATGGGACATCTTTTCTTATGTTTAACTGACTTTTGACCTTCCTTTTCTGTGAATTGTCTATTCATAATGTCTACCCATGTTCCAATCAAGTCTCTCTTTGCTTATTATTGATTTGTGGACATTCCTTAGGTATTGCATATGTCAAACTATTGGCTACCAAACATGAGGTAGATGTCATTCCTCAATCTGACGTCTGTCTTTTCACTTGTTTGTGGCATTGTTTTCACAAAGAGATCTACACTTAGTTAAAAGGGGATCAGATAATGCCAACATAAAATATGCCACTTTGGCATAATTCCTTTGAACCGAAGGCATTTTTAGTCTTGAAATTCTTTATTAGCCTAAAAGAAGAGCCTCCTCAAATAGCTCAATTGTCATAAATCCCTTCCACTAATCTTCTCTTCTAGGAGGTGAGAAGCCAGTCCCACAGCCAGACAGACAGTGTTGCAAACTGCCTTATCTCCTTCCAGGCCTCCTGAGGGTTCATTGCTCTTTCAACAAAGTTGTTTGTGTTCCCATAAGTGTCACTTAACCCCTCCCCCTCCCCAAATAATGTTGTACATAAGTCCTGAAATCTCACTGCTTCTTCAGGTATTTGCTTATTTCCGTGATGCACCCCCTTGAATGTACAGTTAAACTTAAAACACTTGTATGCTGTTTTCCCTGTTACTCTGTCCTTCATCGGTTTAACAAAGTCACTGAATATAAGAAGGTAGATAAAAGATTTCCTCCCCTGCAGTTCTTTGAAATTAGTTTTCTCACCTAAATATCCACTCTGCTCTCCAGAAACCAGGGAAGATTTCTTGGTTAAATGTAGTTCAGGTCAAGGCTTCCTAAAAGTGGAAACCCAGAAGAAGAGAGAATGTCTAAGCAAAACAATCTTCCTAGAAGAGTTTCCACTTTAAAACATTTCCCCAGGAGACTGACTTAAGCTGGAGGCCTCTGTAACCAAGTTGATCCCTACTCAGAGGTTGGGGAGGAGCCTCCCTGTTGGGGTTCTCTGAGTTCTTCCCAGTGTGGATTAAGGGGCAGGAGGGGGAGCTTGGTAAATCCCCTGAAGGGCCTGCAGAGCTCAGGGCAGCTCTGGAGGAAGAGGTGGGCCTTTGGAGGAGCCCGCAGAGGGAGCTGTTCCACTGCTCTGCCCCTGTGGCTGGGGGGCAGGGTCTGGGGAGCAGCCACTGGACACCTGAGGGTCCCGTGAAGCCTCCTCTCCCTGGTGCCTGCAGGATTGAGGCAGCAGCATGCTTGTCTTCTCTTCCTGCCCCTCTTTCCAGAAGGTGAAGGACACTTTTCTTCAACGTCTCTAATGAGAATAGAGGCAGCAGCTTCACCCCCCTGTGGGCTACTCTGCTTCTTGCTCCTAGGAAACTTGATGGAGCAGCCCGGTCCCCTGGGTGCTGCGGGAAAGTGGGTGAAGATGGGGCTCCTGGGGTTTGGGGTCAGGGGAGGAGGCCAGGGGTTGTGGGCATCAGAGCCCAGGTGTGTCCTCCACCTGCACTTGCCCCGTGAGCTGCCCTGTACCCCGAGAGCTCCATGTCCACCTCTGGGTCTCCTCTGGCACCTCCAGGCAACCTCAAGGGAAGCTGCCAAATGTGAACATGTCATATGGTGATTCCTTATTCCAGTTAAATGTTCTCACATTTGCATGGAAATTGGCCTTCTAAAATATAAAGACATGAAAAAATTCATGCTAACAACTTCCAATGTTAGATTTTATTTACTTAAAACAACATTAAATGGCGAATAAGAATGACCAAGTCAACCAAGGGAGAAAGAGGCTTCATGTTTCAGCACCTCTCACAGCACTTTTCCTGATGTGTGACCAAGAGCTCTGCCGGTTCACTCTGTGCTGAGCCCTGAAGCACCTGTGGGTGTGGCAAGAGTCCCTGTCCTGGGCTCCCTGCACCCCATCTCTGCATGGAGCGCCTGTGGGGTCAGCTGGTCCCCACTGAAAATGTCCCTGGAGATGCCGCTTATCTCAGCTGCTCCAATGATTGGGACAGGGTGTGCCCCTCAGGGCAGCTGAGGGCCTAAGATGGGGTGACTGGATCTGGAATGGGGGGTGGACTCACCTTGAGCCCCTCTATCTCTCCTTCTCACATTGAGGCCTCAGTGGGGCCCCAGTGCTGCAGGGCACTGGCCAGGGATCCCTGTAGGGGTGGGGAGAGGCCTGGTTCTCCCCTGCCAAGTGCAGGCAGCTCCCTGAGGGGCCTCTGAGCCCAGGTCTGGGGCCACAGATGAGGAACAGTCTTTCTTTGACCAAGCCTTGGTCAGGCTCCTGAGCCCCCATTGAGGAAATTTGCATTTCCTCTGAAATCAGCCTTCGTAAAGAGCCCTGCACACCTGTGTGGCAGGTGTCTCCCCTGGATTCTGATTCCCTGGACATCCCAGGTGTTGTCTGCTCACTCCAACCCGCCCTCAGCAAGGGGCCCACAGGTGCTATTGGTCAGTTTAGCCAGAATCCTCCTCTTAGTGATTTTCCATTCGCTGAACCCAGCCCACTCCAGGCTGCAAATTCCCTCTGACCCTGCTGTGCCCAGGTCAGGCTCCAGCTGTCCCTCTGCAGAATTCCATGGCCTGGTTATGTGAGGTCACCATGATCCCTGGAATTAAGTCTTCATCCCAGAGCTTGAACAAGCACCTGTGACTCAGGTGTGCAGAGAATCCAACCTCTCTGCCCATAAAGGAACCTTCCTGCACCCCACCCCCATGACCCTGGGGGTCCCCTGGGTGGAGGGTGTAAAGACTGCAATCCTGGGAAAGATTATTATCAGGAGGGGGTGCCCTCCCCACTTTCCTGGAAATCATATCTTTTTAAAAAAAAAATCTCAAATTAAAATATTTTGATGTGCTGAAATGGGGGCACATGACACCTGATGAATAAGAAATGAAACTTGGAAAATTTATGCCTTCTTTCATCCTGTGTCACAGAAATGAATGTATTGCTCAGGCTCACAATTTTTTTTTTTTGCATTTTTTGGCCAAGGCTAGGTTTGAACCCACCACCTTCGGCATATGGGGCCAGTGCCCTACTCCTTTGAGCCACAGGTGCTGCCCCAGGCTCATAAATTTTTAGAAAGGAGTTTTTCTTAAAAATATTGAGATATTGGGCGGCACCTGTGACTCAGTGAGTAGGGCGCCGGCCCCATATACCGAGGGTGGCGGGTTCGAACACGGCCCTGGGCAAAAACTGCAACAACAACAAAAATAGATGGGTGTTATGGCGGGTGCCTGTAATCCCAGCTACTCGGGAGGCTGAGGCAAGAGACTCGCCTAAGCCCAAGAGCTGGAAACTGCTGTGAGCTGTAATGCCACGGCATTCTACCGAGGGTGACATAGTCAGACTCTGTCTTAAAAAAAAAAAAAATTTGCGATCTTTAGAAGTGTTCTCTCCCCAGAGCTGTGAAACCAGAAGAAAGCCCAGCTCTGTCCCGGGATGTCCAGGGGCTTCACTCCGAGAATCCCCGGGGCCCCTCTTAACCCCCAGGGACATAAGAGGCTGCCAGAGCTCCATAGAGCACGGGCACACCAGGGGAGGGGTCTGGGGGTGCTGATGAGTGACAGGCCTCACACTTCCAGGACATTCAGGAAGGCCCCCACCCCGTGTGAGCCCTGCCCCCTTGCACACTGTGGCCACCTCATACCTGGTGCAGGGCCCCCACATTGGTTCTGGTGTCCACCCGAGAGCCAGCCCCCACAGACCCTGAGTCAGTCAGGGCTCTCTAAGGAGCAGAAATAGAAGAAGGCGTGTTATGTAGACAGGGATTTATTGCGGGGAATTGGCGCATGTGAGTACAGAGGAGCCAAAGTCTGCCCGGGAGCTGCCAGGTGAAGACCCAGGAGGCCACCCGCTGCAGAGCTCCCTGGGCTTCTGGGAACAGCTTGCTGTCTTGAGTGACTGGGAATGCCCCTCGCTGTGGGGAGGGTGATATGCATTACTGTCGGGAAGCCTCAGCATACTGTCAGCCCAAGCACCTGCGTGCTACGGCCCAGCCACAGGAACACATCAAATAGCCATCACAACTCCACTTCCGGGACCACAGCTGATCTGCCAGTGGGGTCATGAGTTAGGGGCAGGTGCAGGCAGCAGAGCAAGTCCTCAGCCTCATCAGAATATTATTTGGGAGTCCTACAGGGGAATCTAGGACAGAGGCAGAAGTGGGCAGCCCTGGGCTGGAGCCCGAGGGTGGGGGACTCCGTGGGCATCTGCTCTCGGGCAAAGGGCCCCTCTAGGCTTCTGCTCTCTGACCAATCCCCTAGTTCGCGGTGAACTTCGGTTCTTCATATGCAGTCAGTCCATGTGACCAGGGCTGGCCTGCTGGAGGGTCCCCTCCCCTGGCCACAGGGACAGCTTCTGGAGGGTCATGCAGCCAACCTGAGCCCACAGGATTCAGGCAATGTCACTGCTGAAGCCTGAAGGCCCTGATGAGACTTCTACCCCCATGTAGAACCTGGGAGGCTGAGGGTGAAGACACTTGCTGTGTCTCAGGGCTCCAGAATCGAGGGAGCGTCATGGGCTGCCCCTGGGTTCCCATGAACTCATCCTGTTTTCTCTGGGATTTTCTGCCACCTGGAATGTGGAGTTGGGACCAACACAGAGGAGTACTAGGAAGACTCTTGAGGCCCTGCCTAGAGGGCTCGCACATAGTCTGGACTGGGAGCTGCATGAGGACAGAGATTTTTGTCTGTTTTGTCTGCTGATGGATCTGCAGAGCCAAGAATGGCCCAGCACATCATAGCTGCCCCAACAAATGCTTGCTGAATGAATGAAGGAACAAATGCTTATGGGCCACACATTGAGGCAATCACTATTTGTGAGGCAAGGACAGTCATTTGTGGGGACAATGACCAACTCAAATCCCAGGTGAGCAGAGGGGAGGGTGGCGAGCTAGTGACTTGCTATTTGAATTCAAAAAAGATTTCTACTGACTTTTGCCACTTATCACAAACAGAGCAGGGATAAGGGTTTTCAAAGTGTATCGAACTGAGTTTACCTTTAGGCAAAGCCAGAGAAATAAGGATTTGCAGCCACCTGTCCTTTTGAAAACTGCATTTGCAAGGCCATTGTGGAAGGATTAAATGAAAGATCAATTCATCCCACATCATCACAGTAAGTCACCCTGTTTCCTCCACTTCCCAAGTTCAGAGTGTTTGCTTCAATTCTCCTGCTCTCTGAGGACAGCACAGATGGTTGCAGAGACACATGCAGGTTTTCTAAGACACAAGGTACATCAGCTGTTCCTGTGGAAACTGTTCCTCATGCTGGGTGCAGTGGGTCATGCCTGTAATCCTAGCACTCTGGGAGGCCGAGGCGGGTGGATTGCCTGAGGTCACAAGTTCAAGACCAGGCTAAGCAAGAGTGAGACCCCTGTCTCTAAGAAAAGCTAGGTGTTGTGGTGGACACCTATAATCCCAGCTACTTGGGAGGCTGTGCCAAGAGAATAGCTTGAGCCCAAGAGTTTGAGGATGCTGTGAGCTAAGACACCATGGCACTCTACCAGGGGGTGACAAAGTGAGACTCGGTCCCCCCCCAAAAGAAACTGTTCCTTAGTTCATTGTCTCCATCGTTCCCAAACTCTGATGTGACCAAACCCCTGTTATTATAGGCACAGTTAGGGCCATGCTGACCCCCAGATCTCACCAGGGAGACCCATAGCTTCTAACTCAGCCATGACTGACTTTAGGACAGACCCCTTTTGCTGTCTGTAAGTTTCAGCTCCAGCGTTAGGCCTAGCTTCCTGCAGGAGGAGTCCTGTTCTAGCTGGACCTTCCCACCCCAGCTGACAGGTGAGATATCTTCCCCCAGATGAATGTCTTGGGCTTGTTCCAGGACGAGACTCACAAACCAGGTTCCTATTGGACCCTGCTCACAAGAGGCTGTGCCTAGGCTTGGTGGCAGGTGCTCAGGGACAGTGAAGTGAAGCTCAGAGAAGGAGCAGATTGAGGCAAACATCTCAGAACAGCCATGCAGGTGCCAAGGAGCCTTTAGGTAAAGGCAAGCTTTAGAAAATACTTGACTTCTGTGAAATCAAACATTCTGAGCTGCATGTTAGATTCTGAGCAACATGGCAGTTGGGGCAGTGGTGTCTGAAGCAGAGAGACTGACCCTCAGGTAGACATGGGAAGATGTCACCGATTTCACTCATAGGATCAAATCCTGATAAGTTTCTTCCCACCTACCTGGTAAATCTGGAAGCTGCTCAGGCAGCAGCTGTGTGTCGTCCTTGTTTAAAGGTCATAGAATTAAGTGGCCCTAACAGTGGCCGCTGTCTCCTTGCCAGGTGACTGTAAGTGGTGGTGGTGGGGAGACTCTGAGGGATGGTGCTCACCTGCCTTTCTAGCTCACATCAGAGCTCTGGGCCACATGGTCTCCATGCAGGACCCAGCCTGAGGTCCTCCTGGGCTCTAACTTGGGGAACCATGTGACTCAAGTCAGGGGCTGCCCAATTTATGACTCCACTGAATACTGGGACTGGGGTCCCCTTGGGGAGGCCTGGGAACACGTTTCATGCTCAGCCCTGGGATTTCTATTTCAAAACCGGCCACACTCTGGAAGGCGAGAACTAGGGAGCTACAACCTCAGGGCCACCCAGCCCTGGAATGTGCCAGATGTTCTGGAATTCCATGTCGTGTGACCAGCTTGGATCTGTGCCTGTGCCAGGAAGCAGAGTCAGGGGTTTCCCAGGCCCAAGGGAAAGAGTGTCACGGGCTTTCCACGGCAAGGTGGAGGAGGAGGGGTCAAGAGATAGGAGACACCAGCCGTACCTCACCAGAGAGCAGGGACGGCTCCCAGCAGGACTGAGCCACTTAGGGCCTTGTGGCTAATGGGAAGTGGCGTCAGGTATTTGTCTGTCTGTCTGCCTATCTGGATGTCTGCCCGTTCATCCACCTTCTCTCTGTATGTGTGTCTGTCCATGTGTTCATCTGACCATCTGTTTGTCTGACACTCTCTCTGTCTGTCCGTGTGTCAGTGTGTCTGTCTGTTAACCCATCTGTCTATGTGTGTGTCTATCTGTCCATCTGTTTGTCCATGTCTCTGTCTTTGTTTGTTCCTGTGTCTGTCTCCGTGCATCTGTGTTTGTTCATGTGGCTGTCTGCGTGTCTCTCCATCTGTCTGTCCACATGTTTACCTGTCTTCCTGTCCCTGTGTTTGTCTGTCCGTGGTCTACAGAGCCCCTGTCCTCACTCCTGGGACACCTGTGCAGCCACTTCCTGTCTGAGCATCTGTGTGCTGCTGACTGAGTCAAATTGATATTCTGTATGTGTCTGATGATAAATAAAATTATACAGACGGCTCTGGAGCCGGACAGTCTGCTTCTGAAGATAACAAAATGACTTCTGGCCAAGAGAGATGGGGACACACAGGAGCCTGGGTCAGCTTGGGGACCTGCAGGGCCCTGTTCCCCTGTCCACTGTGGACAGCCCCTCTCCCTGCTGGGGATATAAAATTTCATATTAACTTGACTTAGATGGTAGGATTCAATCTATAACATACGCTGTAAAAAATGTGAAACAACATTGCCTAAAACATTTTTTTTTTTTAGAAGACGCAATCTAATTTTATTTATTTATTTATTTTTAAATTAAATCATGGTTGTGTACATAAATGCAACCATGGGGTACAATGTGCTGGTGTTATATACAATTTGAAATATTTTTATCGAACTGGTTGACATAGCTTTCACGGCGTTTTCTTCGCTATTATGCGCAGACATTTATATTCTACATTTAGTAAGTTTCACCTGTACCCTTCCAAGATGCACTGTAGGTGTGGACCCACCAATTACTCTCCCTGGGCCTAAAACATTTTTTACAAACACAAGTCAGATGTAATTGTATGCACATTGTGTGAACAATGCAAATGCTTGCCAATGCTTGAATCGGGTTCTTGTGGTGACAGTGGCAATGCCACACTCACATTCACACACACGTTCTCACACACACATACTCCTTCTCTGAATTTTTCCACATACATCATGGGTGACAGGCAGGGTGATGCCCCATTTCTCAGCTCTGACCTGAGGGGACATGTGGGGAAACTGGCTCCAGCCCTGCCCAGCCCAGAGTGCCACATGGTGCCAGCCCAGCAAGAGTGTGTGATAGATGAACAACACACCAAGGCTCTTCCCCTGGGATGGAGCTGCTCCTAGAGTGGGGTCCAGGGCAGCCTGGGGTGCCTGCATCAGGGCCACTGGCTGTGTTTTAGATGGCTGGAGGAAGAGGGCCTGTGTCCCTAAAGAATAACTGCAGGCGTTATCATAAATAACAACAAAAATAACAATGGTAACATTAATGGCAAAAACCATAACTGCACCCTCCATTACCGCCCACGGCCACAACACTGTCTTGACAGGATCGCTTGCCTCCCTAACCCCTTGCACACGACCCTGTGCCCATGATGATTTCACAGGCAGGTGCACGAGTCTGGCCATGTGTCGGTGATCATGGACTTCCTGCTCAGGCCTGGGCCCCTCATTCTCATGGCCTCCTGCTGCCCTGGAACTCTCCAACGTGGGGGACAAGGAGCCACCTCATCCCAAATCCCAGCCTATAGGGCTTGTCTTCCAGGTCCAGCTGCCCCAGTTGGTGAGGCCAAGAGCAAAGCCACCTCGGACAGTGTCTGGTAAATGCCTTTCTGTCTCGGTCTCTCTCTGCACGCTCTAATTCACAAGAAGGAAAACTGCTTGAGCATTAATCCTAGAGCAATAAATTGCAGCAAATACATTACACAAGAAATAAGGGCCTGCCGCACCTAAACCCTAGGGACTCGGGTCCTGAGTGATAGAGCGGAGGGGAGTTTCCCAGCCCAGCTTCCCAGGCTATTACTCCACAAACAAAGTCCTTATGGATGAAGGGGCTTAATTTTTCACTCAGGTGTGAAACAGACCGGGGCTTTCAACCTCTTTTCCACTGCGTGAACATGATGGATGCTGTTCAAATGTGCAGCAGACACACTCCTGGGGGCTTATCTAGGAT